>JABUQX010003860.1:12500-15095 GCA_015478945.1 Trachelipus rathkii | reverse complement strand
TTTTACGACTCCGTCAGTTTTAATATTTTTTTTGTTTTTTTTAACTAAAAGAATTACCCAGGTGTAAAACCGCAAAAATGGCAGGAGTCGGGATCTCTTGGCCTTCCGTCGAAACGACAGGTAGCGACTATTTCCCCACCTTCCGGGCGAGCGGTCTCCGGGAACCCCCCCGCTTGGTATTTGAGTGTCGCCGGGAGTTCCTCCGCCCCTCCCCTACGGCGGTATGGAAAACGCTTCCCCCCCTCTGTCCGTCGTCGGGTCGAGCCCCCTCATTATGTATTTTTTTTTTTACACATATTTGTAAATAAGCTTTATACGCTGATTCCAAATTATGAATTGGTTTTTTCCTGTAAGTGTTCGTACTTTCGAAATATTTCATTTATTGAAAAAATATTCTTTCTTTCTTTCTATTTTTGTAATAAGCTTTATACGCTGATCCAAACATGTAATTGGTTTTTCTGTAAGTTTCGCGTACTCTTCGAGATATTTCATTTTTAAAACAAAAATTAACATAAATGTGATTTTTTAAAAATTATTTAAATATTTCGAACTTTTTGAATCATAGTCCGTTACTACTGAAAAATTCATTGTGGTATCATATATTAGCCAATATATTTTTAAAAAAAAAAAAAAAAAAAACTGACCCCCAGCTAAAAACCAAAAAAACCCCTATATATATATATATTCATATATATAATATATATATATATATATATATATATATATATATATATATATATTATTATATATTTATATAATAATATATATAATAGATATATATATATATATATGAGCCGACTGCGGTGGAGAATGGACGCATTGAAAAGAGAGTGGAAAAAGGAAAGAGAAGATTTAGAAGAAAGGAATTAGAGAAGAGGACCAAGAAACACAAGAGCGGTCAATGAGGGATTGGAAGTTTGAGTGCTGGGGAAGACGATTGTATCTGAGAGAACATTTGATCAGACTGCAAAAACTTTTTAGAAAAGGAATTACAAATACAAAATTTTAAAAAAATTTAAACAAAGTTAAAATCTATTTCAATATAACGGCAGGAGCAGAATAATTTTAATCTTGGTTCTTCTTGATATAACAAAAGTTAAGTAAAATAAATATAACAACATATTTTTGATTTAGTTATTTATTATAAGATAAGAAGAATGAACATTCGGCGCGAGTCGGCTCGGTACAAGGTCAAGAAGAAAATCAAGATCAAGCACCCAAAAATAGCGTCCGGTTAGCTCAGCCGCTAGTGCCTCTCGCCCAACTAAGCGCGAGACCCCAGGTTACACCAGTGTGTCGCGTCGTCTGAGTGGTGAGTTATTTCTCTTCTTGCGCTCCGTCTTGCTCAGACTTAAAATTTAGCCACCCCAATCCTAGATTAGGGCTTTGCCCGTGAATGTGCGTTTTATACTATATATACTATATATATATACTACTATATATTATATATACTATATACTATATATATATATTTATATATATTATATATCATATATATATATATATATATATATATATATACTATATATATATATTATAATATATATATATATATATATATATATATTATATATATTTATATATATATATATATCATATATTATATATAATATATATATATATATATATATAATATATATATATTATATATATATATATATATATATATAATAATATATTATATATATATATAATATATATATATATACTATATTTATTATATATACAATTTTTTTTTTTTTTTTTTTTTTTTTTTACCCACCACTCACGGGGCGAAGCCGTATTCAAGGAAGGGGGTGGCAATTGCCTCAAGAAGCATACACACTAACGCAAATTACGCAGCCATGAGCACAGACGCAGGACTTTGAAAGCGCGGGCAGATTAAATTCAGCAGGAAAACAAGAAGATGGAAGAGAACTTTCCCACAGAACCAGAAGTGGCTGGGAAAGAGGAATCACAGCAGTGAACTAGCCTGGCAGTTGCAATATCCACACACAAAACTCATGCGCAGACACAGCACCACTTGTGCTACGAGGACGTCGTAAAGGTTGGAGGTACGGCGAGTGAACAAGTCCCTCGAGCACCTGCCGCCCGCCGCGGTACCTATAGAAAAGAGATTAAGCCCACCAACATCGCGCCCCCGCAAGGATAAGTGTCAAAGTTGCAAGTGAAAGCCTACGAACAGCTTATAGGATCTTTGGCCTTTGACTCGACCCTGTCCAAAAGCTGGGTGAAGCCAGAGCCCCCTAGATATGCAGAGCAGTAACTCCACCCCATACAAGGGCGATGAGGCCCTTTGTATAGCTGGCAGCAAAACTTGAAAAGGAGAAGAGGAAAAAAGTCTCGCCAGTCTAAAAGACCCCCAGTTTCTTTGAGGCCGCCCTAGCATCCGTTGTGATGTGAGGTTTCCAAGACCTTTTTTTGTTTATGTTAAGGCCAAGGATGTTATACTGTCAACATGAGAGACGAGAAGAACCGTCGAAAGAGGATAGGAAAGTTGGAATCGCTTTAAAAAGAGGGAGATTTGTAGAAATTGAGTTTTTAAAGAATTAAATTTCACAAGGTTGAGACGACCCCACCCGGAAATCTTATCCA
>JABUQX010003860.1:0-7500 GCA_015478945.1 Trachelipus rathkii | reverse complement strand
TATATATACTATTAAATATATATATAATATATATATATATATTTTTCCTTTAATATTTTACAGCAATCTAATTTAATAAATACTTTAAATTATGTAAAATATTAAAAGTATTTTTTTAAATTGAACAAAATTTTTAACATTTTATTTATATTCCAATTCAAAGAATAATATTACAAATTTTTAATAAATTCGTTTATTTGTAATAATTTATATTGTGGTTTAAGATCTTTTTGCCAAACATTTTCCATAGCTTTTGTTCTTAATTTAATAAAATGAATATCTGAACGCTCAAAAGTTTTGTTTTGGTTTTACCAGTAAAATTAAAATTCATGAAGCTTCTGTAGAAACGTTCATTGTAGCCTTTAGGGTTGGGTCGTCTCCTGAGACGCGGAGATGTGGTAATTATTTTTTTGCTCAGAGAAGCCGGAACTTAAGATGACATACTCCGAAATGTGAAATATACCGAAAACCATTCCAGGTAACTAAACGACACAGCAACCTTCCACAATGTCTAAATAAATGATGAAGCTATATGAGATTTCACCCTAATCTTGTAAATAACGCACTATTATGAAATCTAGTCCCCAACGTCGGTTATTTCAGACCCAGTGATAGTTCTAAAGTTAAGGGTTTACACCTATAAATAAGATTTAATTTAAAATTATTAATACATTAATAAATATTTATTCAATTATATAGAATAATTTACAAAACAAAATTATATTTTTATAAAACTTAAAAATTTACTTTTTTTTAAATTTATTTTATTTACAAAAACATTTTTTGGTTAAAAACTTTTCATAAAACTCATTTTATGATATCTTAGATAACCTTTAGTTTACAAATTTAGGGTAATAAATATATGATCAAAAAGTTCTAAAACTATAATGTAATCAAAATACCTAACTTTAAATAACCATTCCTTCATTTGATCATTTCCTTCCTCCGAAATCATCACATACATTTGTTTCAGTCCAATTGATAATAAGAACCGTTTCTTTCTCAGTACAAAGATTGAACATAGTTTATGTAATGGAATATGATCGGGAATCGATCCATGGCACCTCGTTTGTTTCAAAACAAATAAACTTACGTATTGAAAGCAAAATACTTTAATATTAAATTGCTTATTAAGTAATTAATATTTAAACGTAAAAATAAAAAATCCCACTCTATTATTTTAATATTGATTTAATCTTTTATTATTAAAATTTATTTTTACTTATTAAGAGATAGATTATTTGTGTAATTCTGGGATAGGTTGACCATATTTCCTTGATCCATAAGTTTGCAACATTTTCATCATTGAGTTGGCAAATACGTGACAGGAGTTGTGTAATGTACCTATATAAAAAGCAATGCGGTAAAAAAAAAAATAATTGCATAAACAAATTATTATTATTATTATTATTATTATTATTATTATTATTATTATTATTATTATTATTATTATTATTATTATTATTATTATTATTATTATTATTATTATTATATTATTATTATTATTATATTAATTTTATTATTATTTATGATTATTATTATTATTAATTATTATTATTATTAATTATTATTATTACTATTAATTATTTTGTTATTATTATTATTATTATTATATTATTATTATTTATTATTATATATATTATGAATTATTTATATTATTTTTTATTATTATTATTAGTTTATTATTATTATAATTTTATTATTATTATATATTATTCATTATTATTATATTATTATTATTATTATTATTATTATTATTTTATTTTATTTCATTATATTTTTATTAATAATTATTAATTATTATTATATATTTATTATAATTAATTACTATCATTATTATTATTCATTATATTATTATTATTATATCATTATTATTATTAGTATATATATGTATTTTATTATTTTTTATTATTTATTATTATTTTATTATTATATTATTATTATTTTATTATTATTATTATTTTATTATTATTATTTTATTATTATTATGATTATTATTATTATTATTATTATTATGTATATATTTATTTATTATTATTATTATATATTATTGAATATTATATATATATTCTTATTATATTATTATTATTATTATTATTATTATATTATTATGAAATCTCAATATTAAATATTTAAACAACATCATTTAAAATGTTATAATATTCAATCATCGTAATAATATAAGCAATTGATTTGCTATAAAATTTTAAAATTTAAACCTAAATTTATATGAAATAAACTTTTATTGTTTTATGTTCTTGATTGAATAATATTAAATACTTTATGTGGATGAGTGTGGGCATTTTTCATATTTTATACTGAAAATAGAAACTAATGCGTTCATCAGTTATATATATTACTATATTATATATATATTATTATAATATATATATATTGATACTATATATATTAGTACTATATAATTATATATAATATATAATAGAGAAATCTACCTATGTATATTTTATTATTATATACTTATACATACATATTAGATTATATATATATATCATATATATATAATATATTATATATATAATTATATATATATATATTTTAATATAATATATATATATAGTATATATATAATATAATCATTTTCATCCGACCTGCGGGCCTGTAAATTTTGATGCCGAGTTCAAAAGCTTTTGACAGGTATGGCATGCGTCGCTACTCTCTGAGCTACCTTCTCTTTGGATTTCCTCCTTCGTTTTGCTTACTATTGTCTAGTTTTCTTTCAGATCGTTCCAATTCAGCTCTTGTTGATGGAGCAACCTCTTCCTCAATTTCTTATTAATTGTGGCTGTTCCTCAAGGTTTTGTCCTATCTAAAATTTATTCTATACTTTTCATCAACGATCTTGTTAGCTGCATTTTTAACTCTGTTCACTTTTATGCTGTGACTTCAACTCTCCATTTTACACTCATTTTATTGAGCTCTTCTCGATTTGTATCTAGGTTGCCTACTTCGTCTACAGCTTCTGACTCATTCTTGCGATATTGTCGGAATTTCTCAGCTGGGTAACCGTAATCTTGTAAAGTTCAACTCTTTAAACACTCAACTTGTTCATATCTCCCTCTCTAAAATACTTCTACTTTTCCATCCCCTTTGATGGCTCTAATGTCTTACCCGTAAACAACATAACATTCTATACTAAAAATAAAATTAGTGTAATTGGAGACCTCATATCACATGGGTTGCTAAAATGGCCTCAAAAAGCTGGAAATTCTGTTCAGATTGCGTGAATTTTTGTTCTTCTGCTCAGATACTCCATTTATTTAAAGGTCTTATTCGCCCCTGTATGGAATTCTGTTCCCACATTTGGGGTGATTCCGGGTTCCACCCTCCTTTTTGGATAGAGTGAAGCTAAGGCTAAGAGGGCTTAAACTGTTCCCAATTACTCCTGACTCCTTTGACCCTTTCTACTGCGTCGTGTACATAGGGCCTATTCTTTCTATAGGTATTGACAACAGCAGGTGCTCGCCGAGGAATTGACCTCTCGCATTCCTCCACCAATGCGTCGCATTCGTAAACACAGAGGTGCCTTGTTTCTCTACTATTGAAAATCTGTACGTGAATATTGGAGACTCGAGGATCAATCGTTCGTTGTGGTACATCCTTCTTTCCAGCCCAAATCTGTTTTGTGGAACTCCATGCCTTCTTTTATTTTCCCCGCAATATTATTCCTCTATTTTTAAGTCCCGCGTCTGCGCCACCTGAGGGTAATTGCGTTAGGCAAGGGTCAGGTTGGGTTTGTTTTTATTTATTTTAAGTTTATTTATCTTTATGTAATTTTTTTTATTTATTTATTTATTTATTTGTTAATTTTTTTGCCCCCTCCTTTTGAAAAGGGCATTGCCCGTGAGGTGGTAAGGTATCAGTAAATAAAAATAAAACTAAAAAAAAACGCTAGGGTTTATTATTATTTAAAACCCAAGCTTAGGGCTCCACTACTTTTTAAAGATTCCCGAATCCTGTCGTAAATTCGTACTCCTTTATATTACTGTAAAAAAGAATCTGACCTGTCTCCTGCTCTAATAAAAAATGAATTTGTTAGTCCCCGGACGACTTCACAGGATCTGTTTTGTGTGCAAATGAGTTTGAAAAAGAAAATCGAAATCATTTTCATACCTTTTTATTTTTTAAATATATCTTGAATTGCAAATAAAAAATTTAATTTTTTAATAGCTTTTAATTTTTACTTTTATTATTATTTTTTATTTAATAAATTCCATATCAAAATTATTTGTAATTGCAAAATAAGATTTATCCTATATTTTATAACTTTTTTATTCTATATTGGGAATTGAACCTATGAATTTCAGGAAATATAAAATCTCTCCGGATGGTATACAATCCAATTTCAAATGTTAAAAGTTAAACTGTTAGTTTAATTAAGAATCAAATAGTTATTACAAGGTGTGCTTGAACAACCACAATTATATTAGTTACGGACTAAAAGTGAGAAAACTTCAAACTTCAGGATTACACATAGAATGAGAAGTTGAATTTAACATATGAATATTATTTAGTTATTTAAATATTTTTAGAAAATCTTTAACCTAGCTTACATTTACAAAATAATAATTTTATTATTGTTTTGATTAATAAATTATGAAGTACTTTTAATATAAAAAATAAAAAAGACATTCAATTATCCTAGATTATAATCGTATATTATTTGTAACCCCTAAGATTTTAATAGAATATTAATATAACTAAATTAGGAGGAAATATTTTATACATAAAGCCATTAAAATTTTAATGAACAAAACCGAAAATATCAGCAAACACAACATCCTCTACTTCCTTATATTCTTCTATGATTAGATGCTGCGTTTCAGAAGCCCGACGCAGCGTTTGCAAATCGACTCAGAAAACGCTTCGAATTGAAAAAAATGTACATTACAATCAGTGAACAGGGAAATATTGAGTGCACCGAAAACGAGGGGGTACGCGAATGAGCGTCGGATCAGCTGACAATGCTAGAGTTCATCCCCCCCCATTCAGGTCTTACTTTTTTTCCGTTTTTTACTTTAAAAAATGTTTAATTATTATTATAAATTGAAATTTATTTCAGGCAGAGATAGAAAAGAGGAGAAGGATATGTAAATGTTTGTTAAGATAATACTTGATTATTTCGTAATTTCCACTATTCTTTAAGGATGAAATCAGTTTTTTAACTACTCTCTCTACTCCTCTCTCTCTCTTTCTCTCTATCTTCTCTCTCTCTCCTCTCTTCTCACAATCTGTAGTAGTTTTATAATTGCCACTCACTGTCTGCCCACTGAATTTTTTTCCTTTTCCTTTTCTTTTCCTTTTTTTTCGGGGGGGAAAAAACCCCCCTTTTTTACAGTCAACAAATTATATAATATTATATTATATATATTATATATATATTATATATATATATAACTATATATATAATTATATACTATATAATAATATATATATATGATATATATATATATAATATATATATCTGGTAAAAAGTATTAACGCCCACACGGGAACGGAGCTCTGATCAAAAAGAAAAATTTTCACAGATAGACTCTATGATACATACATAAATAGTTTTAGGGGCGAAATGAATTTTCTTTTTTGACCTAACTTAACTAACCTAACTTAGCCTAACCCAAACCTAGACCTAACCTAACCTAACCTAATTTTCATACCTAGGAAATGTATAAAAAAAAATTCATTCGCCCAGAACCAATTATTATGTATAATAGTGCTAATGTAATTTTTTTCTTTGATCGACTCCCGTTCCGTGTAGGGCATCATTAGATAACTTTCTCATAACTATATAATACATATATATATTATATAATTATATTAATATATATATATAATATATATAGTATATATATATAATATACATATATTATATATATAATATAGTATATACAATGGGCTCGTCAGGGGGGGCAGAGGGGCAGCTGCCCCCCCCTAGAAGTGTGTTTAACTACTATATAGAGTTACTGCAAATTTTTTTGATTGTAAACTGTACTATAAATTGTTAATAATATGATATATTATTAATATATATACTATATTAATATAATATATAATATACGTTATTATATATATATATATATTATATATATATATAGTATAGTATATATATATATATATTATATCTATATATTATTATATATATATACGAGTATTGGCGATGCTAGTTGCAATTGTCATTTTCTCACATTTCTCTTGCGATACGAGGTCTTCTCACTCATTTATATGCTCTTTCAATTTGTACGACGAAGAACTGTGGTCTATTTCTTCTATGCTTTTTTTAATCTGAATGTGTATATAAATTCCAGATTTCGTTGTTCAAGTCGGATCCTTCAATTCATTTGTTAAGTGCTTAAGGTTCAAAGTAGCATTGAAATTATCAACTCCCGTGACGCTTGTCTATAATTCACACACCGACCTCGCTTGTAAGTCTATTAATTCATTTCATCAGACTCATGGATATTGGGAGAATTCATTAGTACGTAACGTTTTACTTTGAATATTATCCGGAAAGTTTGATGTATTTCTTCTAAAAAGGTAGGAATTCTTGCTAATCACAGATACCTTACTGTCCATATGAGGTTTAAAGAAACTATTTTTCATCTACAACACAGAATTAATGGTTTCTCACATAGTTGCTATGCTTTTAATTTTTTCTGTATAAATCTATTGCAAATTTAGTGAAAATATATTAAGCCATATGACCATATTGACACGAAGATTTACAGTAAGATGAAACTCATATACAGTTATATTTTATATTATATATAGTATATAATATATATAACTATATATATAATACTATATAATATATATATACTATATATATATATATAATATATGTATTATATATATATATATATATATACTATATTATATGTTCATGATACGTTTCTTGTATTTGCATATATTGACAAAGTATGAACAGGTTATCTTTAATAATATTTAAAATATATATAAAAACATATATATATATATTAATATATATATATATATATATATATATATATATATATATATATTTATATATATATATTAATATCATTTATCAACCGAACCGAAATTTGAAAAGAGAAAAGACATATTGCAAGAGAAAAAACTTTGAAGGCAATCACTTTAGAGGGCTGGGCATCTATAGTGCTAATAAATATGGAAAAGAGAAGTCAAATAAAGAAGATATTTAACAAAAGAAGTTGAACAACTTAAAACAAAGTAAAAAATGCTACTGAAGAAACAAATAAACAGCTACTGACTCTTCAAAAGCTACAGGGATTCCACTAAAGGAAAAAATAGTTAAAGAAATACAGAACTGGACTCCAAGCAATTATCAAAAGTAACAAATTCTTCAAACAACTTGTAACAAACTGTTAAAAGCAGCCCTACATTTTAAAAATCTAAAACTACAAAGCCCACTTCTGACATCCTCATTCATCAGTATTGAAGGTTTAGTTTAGTTGATATAAACAAATAAATGCTTAAATGTTA
>JABUQX010003859.1:70000-75833 GCA_015478945.1 Trachelipus rathkii | reverse complement strand
AACCAATCACCATTGACACATTTATTCTTACACACGCTTCACTATCGTCATACAACTTTTGATCCATTCAGAAGCCTAACACCAACACCATATATCACTAATACCTGCCATTTATTTATTTATTTAACTCTATCATAGGCCTGTTGTAAATCCATAAAACCTAAATTATAATTTAGTTCTTCTTCTCCCTCATTTTCTCAATCATTGTTTACAATGTAAAGATTGATCCACACATCCTCTTACCACTCCTAAACGCACCTTGTTCTTCACCAATCAGTCCTTCAGTCACTCGACGCCACTCTTTCGACCAAAATACAGGCATATATCTTCCTTACACCACTCAATAAACTTATCCCCCCATAATTTCTACAAGTTCCCTTTTCTCCCTTACCCTTATATAAGGGACTATTACTCGCTCTCCTCCAATTCCCTTGGAACTATACCCTCCATAAACGCTTTATTACACAATTCCAATCCAATCAATCACCATCTCGCCTCCGCTCTTGATCATTTCACTAGTAATTTCATCTATACCTGCAGATTTACCATTCTTCAACTTTCTCACTCTACCCATTACCTCCGCCCTTACTAATAACCATCATTCCCCAAAATAACCTATTCCTTCTTGCACCATCAAAAACCACACACATTCACTAACACCTCATCATTACTGTTAATATTGTGCAGATTTTCGAAGTGTTCTTTCCATACTCCTCTCACACATCCATTACATCAGTTACAAAAGCACCATCCCTATTCATTATTCTAAGCAGATTCCCCTTATTCTCATTCTTAACCTTTCGCGCTTCCTTCCAGAAGAGCTTCCTATTCCCTTGTATGTTCTCATTCATCCTCCCTTCCAAACTGTTCATTTAACTCTTGTTTCCCTCCTACGTTGCACCTTTTAGTATTTCTTTTTTCCTCCTTATATAATTCCAAGCATCTTTCTTTTGAAACTTCATCATTTGCTTTTAGTACATTCAACCACGCTTCTTTTTTACCTTTAACCGCTTTGATCACCTCTTCATTCCACCATTCGCTGTTAACATTCTTACTATATATATAAATATAGGAGACAATAATAAAATTAAATAAAAAATAATTTTATTTTATTTATAAAATAAACTTAAAAAATAATTATTTAATTAAAAAACTATGAAAACTATATAGTAAATAAACAATTTAAAATATATAAAATGTAAAACATATAATTTAAAGTGTAGTATCTAATGATGAGATCGACAGCAAGCAAGAATCACTTTGGTCTGAAATAATAATAATAAAAAATAATAATAATAATAAATAATAACAACCAATAATAATAAAAATAATAACAATAAAAAAAATAATAATAAAAATAATAAAAATAAAAATAAAAATAATAATAATAATAAATAATAAACAATAATAACAATAATAATAATAATAATAATAATAATAATAATAATAATAATAATAATAATAATAATAATAATAATAATAATATAATAATAATAATAATATTATTATTATTATTAATAATATAGTAATAAAATTCTACAATTTTGGTGAGCTAATTTCTTTTCAAAAATAAACCTTCAAATAATAATCATAAATAACATAGAAAAGATAAAGTCAGCATTTCCCAATCAAGTAATTCACCAAAAGTAGAGGATATTTTTGTCTTCCGGTAATATAGGTAACACATGGAACATGTTTAACAGAAACACCAGAAATATTTTAAGGGTTTGTACTGGTATCTATTAAGTGATTGTCTTAACCAACCACATTTCTCTTTTTAGCTCCTGTACAGGTGCAGACACTGACCACTGTAATGCGTCTATACTAGTACGAAATCAACACTAGGATCTGCACCTATAAATAACGAAATGTAATGTCAATATAGGCTTGTTCATCTTATAGAGTAAATTCAGTTCCCGTAAGAAAGCAAAACTTATGTCCGAACGAAAGTGTGGAGATTCAGCTAGATTGTGGAAAAGACGATTCCTATAGGGAATGGAGCATATAGCAGAAAAGTACTTACTACGTGGTGTCGATAATAAGGGGTAGTCAATCTAGAGATGGTGGACAGAGGTATATGGACTTGGCAAAACGGATAGGAATGAGAGATTTTCCCTTGACATGAGATATCCAAGCGTGAAATTAGTGTGGCCGATTCTGAGTCGTGTCAGTGTCAAATCCCGTTGTTGGCACAGGCGAACCGGGAGAGACCAACTTTTCACAAAGGGTTTCACCGAACAGAGTTTAGCAGTCCACAGATCTTCATTCCAACAGTCTTGAAACCACTGGTGGGAAGAGAAGACGGTATGGTGGAGGGAAAGGTAGGTGGTCAAACTTCGACAATGACCACATCGATGTCCATATCTGTGTTGGTAATGTAACCACGGTTCGATGCAATTGCCATAAGAGTATGGCAAAACAGAGCGAAGTGGAATCTGGAGTTATTCAAATACATCAGCCACTACCGATGTAAATCCCCAAAAGGCCACTGTATCAAGAATTGAAATCAGAACTGAGGGTGTAGTTCTTAGTCGGACGTACAAGGAACACATGGTGTTCCCTTCTCAGAAACAAAGGCATGACACCAGCCTCCGCATCCAGGATCTCCTTAGGCGAAGAACGGAAAGCCTCTCATAGTACGGAGACCCTCATTTGGATGGAGTCCAGGAGCCGTAAGTAAGATTTAAAAGTCTGCCCATATATGGCACATCCGTAGTCCAACCTCGATATCACCAAGGCTACATAGAGACTGAGCTAAATCCCTCTGCCAGCACCCCAGGTGGTAGAAGTGAGGTGACGAAGAACCAGTGGTCGATGACAGCTGGTTTTCAGTTATTAGATATGTGGAAGATAAGACAGTCACTCATCAAATATGTCTAAAAACTTAACCTGTGGTTCTAACTTAATGTCGGCCACCCAGTCGATTTATCAGGCGGAAAAGCAGTCTTAGTTTTTTGTGTCGAGAACAAAAAGCCCCGTGCATCCCAAAAGTGGTCAGCTACAGATAGCGCACCATATACGAGGCTGGCTACAGTGAAATATATTGCCAGGTCATCCACATAAAGGGATCAGAGGACTGAGGTGGAGATAATGGAGCACATCATTGAATTTCAGCGTGAAGAAGAGATCACACTGGGGACACTACCCTGCGGCACCCTTTCTTCCATGAGAAATGCTCTAGAGAAGAGAGCTGCACCGTACCTGAAGGGATCTGTTGGTCATCAGGTTCTGGAGAAAAAGAGGAAGCTAACACCGCAGGCCCAGTGAACGAAGCTTGTAGTGGACCTCCAATCTCCATGTGAAATCATATGCTTTCTCAGGGTAAAGGAATACCGCCAGGACTCTTTTGTTGCTTGAAAAGGAGTCTCGAATGTCATGATCCAGGCAAAGAAGCGGGTCGAGAGTAGAGCGATGCTTTCTAAAACCAAACTGGAGAGGAAAAAATGCGCAGATTTTTTACGAGTTGGAAGGCGGCGGCTGGCAACCATTTTTCCATCAATTTGCATATGTGGCACGTTAATGCAATAGGTCGAATATTATTTACTAAACTTGGGTCTTTTCCCGGTTTGGGAATGGGGACGATGTGTGGCATTTGCCAAATGAGTGGGAAAATATTCTCCATCCAAATGCGATTGTACAAGGTGAGAAGAAAGGCTGAGGCGGAAGGGTGGAGGTGGCATATCACCTGGTAAGATACGCCATCCAGCCCCAACGCTCCATCCTTGCATGCCCTGAGGGCCTCCCGGAATTCCGCCAGGCGGAGGGGGGGTGGGAGCGAGAGGTTGGGAGGACGTGACAAAAGGCGATGAGAACTGAATGGTTCTTTGTTATCTAGACCCACCAGAGCAACCTGCAAAGCGATAATTCGCTTCGTCTGCAACCTCACCCGGTTTGGTGATCATGTAAGGTATGTCCGGGTCGTGTTTAAGAACTATTCTGGGGTGAATATGGTGCTTGAAGGAGATTTTCTAAACAACCTTGTAAACTGAATTCAAAGAAGTGGATGAGCTGACGGTAGAGATGTAAGTAAGGAAGTATTTGCCTCTTGGTCCTCCTGTTAATGCGACGAGAACGAGCCGCATCGGCCTTAAATAAGATCATGTTGGAATGGGGTGGTAACGGCTTGTAGGATCTATATAGTTTTCGATTTTCAGGATCTGCATGGGCACACTCCCAAGACCATCACGGCGTAGCAGAGAGATGTCACTGCAGTAAGCGAGGATTGCTAGTTTCAGCGGCCCCAAAAATTGTAGTCATGAAAAACTAGAAAGCTTCAAATATTCAATCTCTCGTAGGGTTAACTGGAGAAAATATGGCAGTGTTATGGTAGTGGGATAGAAATTATGCTACAAAGGTACATAATAAGAGAAGTAAGGGCAAAAGAGGAAGAAAGTGGAAAGAGGTAACTAAAGAATTCAAAATGAAAGAGCAAGAGCAGAAACAAGACCAGGAAATCTCGTATAAAAGAAAAAAATTTGTTGTAGAAACGCAATAAAAAGATAAATTTTAAATAAAATAGAAAGTATCCTTAGTTTATTAATAGTATACAAGAAAAATACATAGAAAAAGAAATTCCAGACATTTGTATTAAAAAAAAAAAAAAAAAAAAAAAAAAAAAAAAAAAAAAAAAAAAAAAGCTTTAGTTGAGAAGTGTAATGTAGGATGAACATAGAGGAAAATCAAGAGTCCCTATGACTTAAAAGCTTGATTAAACAAGCCAGAGATTACATGAAAGGGACAAGAATACTTTACTTCAAAATAAATGACAACCATTTTATGTTTGAGGGGATATATTTCGCTTCATAAAGTTCCAACAAAAAAAAAACGATATAATCACCTAATATATTTCCTCCTTCTAATGACTGCCGGCTTATGATCGTCGAAACTGTTGAAAAGCCACCACTCTCCCGACGGCTCATCTTCAATATAGAATCTCTACGAGAAATGGTGAGGCTTTCTGGAAGATTCAAGAAAAAAAAATAGTAAAAAAGATATAGATCGGCATAAGCACATAAACACAGAATTGGATGTAGTTATACAAAAATGAACCAAACTCAGATGACATCAAAGCTGATAAATTGAACTTCAAAAATTACTAAATCTACAAAAAAAAAAAAAATTTGAGGGTTGGTTCAAAAAAAAATGTTTAAACAAACAAAAAATTGAGGGTTGGTTCAAAAACAAATTTTTAAACAAAAAATATTGAGGGTTGGTTCAAAAAAAATTTAAACAAACAAAAAATTGAGGGTTGGTTCAAAAAAAAATTTTAAACAAACAAAAAATTGAGGGTTGGTTAAAAAAAAAATTTAACTGCTACGGTCTTATATGGAGGTTGGTTCTATTTGGAAAACCTTTTCTCTTTTACTTTATACTATACTCTGGTGACCGTGAAACTATTCTAAAATTCCAAAATATGTTGGATGGTTCCTTTTTGAATAACAACGTCCTATTTATATAACAATACATACCTCGTCTCACTTCTGTCTCTATAGAATCATCTAATAGAAGATTGTTCTTAAGTTCCCCAGAAACTGCTGACTCTGTCAGAGTTTCAAACACAGACTCTTTAAGAACATTTGTAATATTTTCGTCATGTTTCTCAAAATATTTCTTGGCATCTTGAAAAGGAGATAATTTTTCCGATATATCCTCCTTTACACTTGACAACTAAAATATGTTAAAAGAAAATATAAATTTTATTTTCAAAAGAAATAAGGATACAATTTCTTTGAAATGATTTTGAAAGAATTAAAAAATAAAATAACCATTTTCACCATACTCAAATACTAAAATCAATAAAAAACTTTTAACTCTCCAAAAAGAAAGTAGAGAA
>JABUQX010003859.1:0-65000 GCA_015478945.1 Trachelipus rathkii | reverse complement strand
TGAAATCAGCAATATATAATGAACCTATATCAGTGAACTAACCTGAATCATAAAGAAATGAGTCTTATATATATTGAGGCTATATAAATGAACTTGATCTGAATCATGAAGAAAAAAAAAATTCTTATAATAAACCTCTATAAATGAACTAACCTGAATCATGAATTGGAGATTCAAAGGTCGAAAGCATCGTTCTTTTAACACTCGGATACGGCGACAAGCATCCCTGAAAAAGAGGCAAGTAAAAAAAAAGCACCAAATTAATAAAAACACTAAAAATTTTGGGTATACAACAGCCATGAAAAGTACATAAAGCCTATATTATTTTCAATTAGACAAAAGTACGTTTTGTTGTACGTTTTGATTATATATAAATTAAAAAATAAATTTATAAATATATAAATAAATATATATATATATAATAGTATATATATATATATATATATATATATATAATATATATATATATATATATAAATATATATATATATATATATATATATATATATATATATATATATATATATATATATATATATAAAGTTATAAACGGCTAATTGGACGAAAAGATTAAAAAATAAAGATAAAAGATGTATGAGAATTAATAATTTAAAGAAAAAAGACACAATCTGGTAACAATTTAAGTTTCAAAGCAAAGCGAGAAAATTAATCCAAAAAGGTAAAGGTGAAGGTGAAATAAAATACAATATCTTAATTGGGTAATCGGTAGAACGACAGAATCGCAAGGCAAGGGGCCCGGGTGCGATACCTAGTCCGGATCATAGGTAGAAATTACCTAGAGCGGTTCCCCTCCTACAATAGAGCAATCCGCGTGAGGTGCAAAAAAAAATTCTCAATGTAATATGGAAGCATGAATGAAAGAAGTCACAAAATATAATAAATTTTAAGTTGGGTTATGTTAGGTTAGGTTAGTTCAGGTTAGGAGTTTATTACTTATGAATATTAATTAATTTGAACATTATTAATGTTTCATCTGACAATCATCTATCTTCTCAATTTAAAATAACTACAAAAATACACCCCCAAAATAATCAAAACAAAAAATTTATAATTATTACAAAACTAAATGAAAATCTATACTATACATTAACTACGATAGTCCTAGTAAGTAGACAAAAATTATTTTTTTCCCTTAAAAAAAAAACGGTCTTACCAAGGGTTTTTTATTCAATGGTAAAACTACTCAAGTTTGAGATACTTACTTACCAGAAGTCTAGTAAATATAGTGAATAAATATCCCGACATAAAAAAAATGAGATATTAGATTTAAAAAAACAAAAAAAAAACAAAAAAAAAACTTACATTTTGAGACAGATTTCTGCTAGAAGCATTAAAGCGACGAACGGATTTCATATTCGAAGAATCATGGGAATGGTACGCACTTAAAGACAAAGATCTTTCTGTAATAATAATAATAAATAATAATAACAATAACAATAACAATAACAATAACAACAACAATAATAATAATAATAATAATAATAATAATAATAATAATAATAATAATAATAATAATAATAATAATAATAATAATAATAATAATAATAATAATAACAATAATAATTATGCAGTGTTTTCTTAAGCGTACAGTTTATTTACAAAATTCTTAAAAGTTTGATTTTTAAAATATGTCGTGTGACTTCACCCATCTTTCGAATGCCTTCACTTTTCCCTCCTTCATAAAAAATACTCTTGAACTTCAAAGGTCAAAAAGGTAGAAATATTTCACTATAAGAAAATATTAATGTCAATACAACTCCGTGAATTCATTTCATAACTTTCGTTACGTATCTAAAGCACTTGGAAGGACCCTTTACGGCACTACATTTTAATAAAACAATTAAGGATGACGCTAAACAGGTAGGTGGCAAGATTTTAAAGGTAAAAACTGAATCTAGCCATTGTTTGGTTCAAATTATTTAACTTCCGACATTAATATCCAATCTATTGCATGAAATGAATATCTTCAACGTTTCAGTTTTTCACCATTAAGATTAAGAAAAAATATTAACATTCTTTTTGCTAAGTACAAATAATAATTTGCTTAGCCAACCACCTTCCATGAGTATACAATAATTATCCGAGTATCTATTTCCAACCCCCTTACAATACAAACTGTTTTCATACATTGCAATATGACATACACATGTCTGTTATGCTTAAACTTTAACTCTGTTAACCATGAATAGATGATAATACCATACTCAAGCTACCACATTACCATTTAACTATTCTCTCTCTTCTTTCAAGTTCTTTGGTACTTATCTTCTTTTGCCCTACCTAGATCGATTGTTTACAAATTTTATTTTTGCCACTCTACTCCTTTTCACTGAACCAAAGCAAGTAAAAGGGGCGTTAAGTCCAGTTGAAACTTTTTTTTGTAACAAACCCAACATCACAGAATTTTATCTAGAAAAATTCTTAAATAATATCAAAAAGTAGGAAAATTTATGGAAAAAAAATAAAATAAAATCCACCATAAGATTAAAACGAAAACAATACGTACCAGGTGTCAATTGTAATAGACGGTATGGAGTCTGCAAAGACTGATCGCAATATGTTTTATTAATATTAACATGTGGAGTCGGTGGGAGTAGTCCCAAAGTGTCCTCTGTAAAAAGAAAGAATATGACAATTTTAATTTGAAAGCAAAATATGATCCCTTGAGTGAAAAACTATTAATAAAATTGTCAAGTATTCAAACAAAAAGTTATAAAAATAAGATTTTTCCTACAGAAAAAAAATGAACGAAGTAAAACAAAACCACAATCTTGTTTACCTAGAATTACTTTTTTTTCCGATAATTTAGAGAAAGGAGCAAACTTAAAAACTTTACCTCCACTAGAGGACACTGAAAGCTCCGAGTCCGAATTAAGTTCTCTCTTCAATTCAATCATGGACTGGAGCAAAGTAGGTAATAATGTGTTTATCATCATCTGTACTTCTTCTCTATCCTTTTTGAGTACATTCACACATTCACTTTGATTTTCTGACTTTTTTAATTGATCTGGTGAAAAAAAAAATTATGTAAGCTAAAATACATCAATATTCTTTAGCAAGCATTTAAAAGAAAAAAAAAGTTTATATTATCTCATCACTATACGACATAGGGATCTCAAATTTGATCATTTTAAGCAACCTACTTCTTATCAGACACTTCTCTGATTCTGAGTCAACAGAAAAAACAAATAGTAACCATACCTCTCAAATCAAGATTAAATATTAGATTTGTCTTTGCATGCTCAAGAAGATGTCTTACACCAATATTTCCAATTTTAATTATGGAAAGTAAATCAACACTTCCTTTGGGGCAAATCGATAACGGCTCCACACCATTCTGAAAACAAAAAATTTAAAATATAAAAATCTCCAAATACAACACACCTCAATTTGAGAATCCATAAATAAATAAATGATTCTACTCTTTGCTACATACAGCTAAGATAAGTACCAAACTGGCTACTTGCTATCACTAATAATATTAAATTTATGAAATCTGACAACCACTTTAATAATATAAAATAAAGCGCGTAAAATTTCATGTTACGAAACAAAATACTTTTCAGGTAAATTATTTAATCCTTAAATTTAAAAATTAAACAAAAAAATAATGAAGCTCTAGGGTGGATTATGTCTCTGACCGGCTCACACTTATGGAAATAAGGGGGCCTTTCTTTTCGTTCCGGTACATGATACACACCCCAACCCCAATCTGTGGGGACCCGTGGGGAGGATAAAGAATAAAAATAAACTTTATAAATCATACATACATGAATGATAGGGCAGTTTGAAGAGAGAGACTTTTCCAGGGCTTTATAATCATTGCCATCTACATAAGACAAACACCTCTTGCCGCTAATTACATTCTCAAAGAAGGGCCAAGATGTTTCCTCTTTACATCTGTATGAAGAAGAACATTGCCACAACTCTCTGATTTCCTCATTCTTTTCTTTGATCTTCTTAGAAATTTCTTTAAAAAAATATTTCAATAGTAGTAGCAATAATAATAATAATAATAATTAATATATTATAATAATAATAATAATAATAATAATAATAATAATAATAATAATAATAATAATAATAATAATGATTGATAATAATAATAATATCAAACAAATCAAAGTTTAATTTAAAGTCAAAAATATAGATTTACAAAAAAAAAATTATTTATCATTAGGGTATATAAATATATTACTTTTTTGAGTACCGATGCCCATATATATCTTCTTCTTCTTCCTCTTTTCCCCAAGACTGGGGGTAAGGTGAGTGACAAGCATCGGAAAAGAAAAGTAGTAGAAATATGACAAGTCGAAAAGAAAGCCCAGCCTTACCGCCCCTCTATACCTATTAGTGAGAACTCGTCGCAGTCAGAAAATCCACTCTAGAGCTTCACGGGACAGCGACGGACCCTGACTATGGCATATCGTCAAGTGTAGGGTTCATCCCCTGGCCCAGGTGGGCCACAACCATACCCCCTCACAAAACCCCTTCATTAACTCCTATTACGCACCTTTATTCTCGCCTCTGCCAAACTCACATTTCTCTCCTTCAGACATTCGTTTACCGACTCGATCCACTTTTTCTTCGGTCTCCCAGCCGGTCGATTCCCAACACACTCACCACTATACATCGCTTAACCCACCCAACTTTATTCATCCTTTCCCACATGACCAAACCATCTCAACATACTTTCATTTATTCTCTCATTTACCCCTTTCTTCACACCACATAACTCTCTAATACGCTCATTCCTCATTTTATCAATTATATATAAAAGTTGCATAAATTAAACAGTGAATATAAAGAACCTACCTCAAGAATTTCTCATATTTGCCTAAAGAATTCAAAAGATAAATTGGACCTAATTATGTAAAAACTAAAAAGTAACCATCCCACAAAATAAGTTTTGCGTAATAGAACCACCTATAGTATAAGATGCCACAGCAATAAAATTATTTGAACAAACTAATATTTTCATTTGTATATAACTATATGGGGTAAGGATTCATGTGGCATGTACAAAATATTTAATATCACGTTGGCTGATTCCATTTTGCATAAATCTAGGTCCCAATTCAAAATTTACCTGCTTCAAATTGATTTAAGGAACAATTTGTTAGCTCCTGCTTTTCAAAAGGTTCTAAGAAACGTGACTTATTCAGCTTAGTATGAACTTCTGACACGAGATCTCCTGTAACTTGTAAACTGTTCCTGTATCGACTGATAAGCTTCCTGTTCAGAGAAGAAAAAAAAATATTCAAAATTACAAAAAAATGAGTGTTCTAATTTCCAATCACTAGATATTAATAAACAAAGGATACACGAGTTGTATCTAAAATCTCTAGAATAAAAATGAATGAGCCAATGCGACGAAATAGATTCTACCACTACATAGTAGATTCTAAATACTACGTAGATACTACGATTCTACCAATTACGTCAGATCAAAGGGTCATGAAAATTTTTGCTAAATTCCAACCGGAATTATATATGAAATTCCACTACACCACTAAATTTTAGTGGTCCTTAAATAATAATAATAATAATAATAATAATAATAATAATAATAATAATAATAATAATAATAATAATAATAATAACCATCATCAGCTGCTGCCCCTTGGTCAACCAGAACTGGGGGTGGGATGAGCAAACATGCACAGGAAAAAAAATAGCCAAGTAGAAGACCGTGACCGGAGTCGAAGAAGAAAGCCCCCCCCCCTCTTACCCCACCCCACAACCTCCACTCATACCCTTATGAGACAGACCGTCACAGCCAAAAACCGCTCTGAAGCTTCACACCACCATGACAGTCAAACAACATGGTATCTCAACAACGCCAGGGTTCATCTTGGTCGGATCCACAACCATTCCCCCTCACAAAACCAAGCCATTTACTCATATTATGTACCAATCTTTTCACTTGTGCTAAATTCACATTACTTTCCTTCACTCTCTCTCTCTAATTGACTCAATGGACTTTTTCTTTGGTCTCCCAGCCGGTCATTTACAAACACACACACACCTTTAAACACCCGCTTAACCAACGGACTATTATCCATCTTTTTCATATAACCAAACCATCTTAATAAACTCACTTATTTTCTCATTTTGCCTATATTTACACCACACAGTCCCCTAACAAGCTCATTCTTCATTTTATCAATTTTAATACGCCTCTAAGATTATCCATTTGAGCGAATTGCACCTTAGATCTATACTTCTTATTCCACACCAGTTTCGCTACTATATTAACACCGGTAACAATATAACCTCATGCAGAATCTTAACGCACTCAAGATTTAGTTCCCTTGCATTTACCAGAGATTTAATTGCATCGGCCACCTTCCTACCTTTCAAACTTTCATAACACACACTGCATAATCCATTCAATTTTCGTCAACATCTAGCCTAAATATTTAAACTCAGATACTTGTTCGAGTTGATCACCATCCAACATGATTTCACACTGCGGACTCACCTCACCTTACTCTTATCAACATTTACTTTCAAACCAATCTTTTTACACGCCCTGCCAAACCTCTCAAACTTTCTTCTATTACACCACACAAAATCAAATAATCTGCGTACAATAAGCAGGGAACCCTCCACTCTCTTTGATTCTCTATCAGTATAACCACCTCCTCTGCCACACCTACCTTAAAATTCCTTCATCACCACTCATATTCATATTAAATTATTAAAAAACCATAGACACATAACACATCCCTTCCTCAATCCACTAATATTAAACCATTCACTCTTCACTCCATTTATTATTACACACATTTCACTATGAAAATACATACTTTTGACTCCATTCAGAAGCCTAAAACCAACACCATATATCACAAACACCTGCAACAGATTCCCTATTAATCCCGTCATACACCTATTGTAAATCCATAAAACCTAAAGTTTGCTCTTCTTCTCTTCCTCATTGTCTTCTTCATTTGCTTCAATGTAATAATTTGCTCTAAAAATCCTCTACCACTTCTAAATGCACCTTGTTCTTCAAACAATCAGTCCCTCGAAGCACTCTTAAAACCAATACAAGAAAATGCCAGCATATATCTTCCCTACAACACTCAATAAACTATTTCCCTTTAATTTCTACAGTTACCCTTATCACCTTACAAGGCCTTATACAAGGGTACTATCACTGCTCTCCTCTAGTCCTCAGGAACTTTTCACTAGTAATTCCATCTATACCTGCTGATTTACCATTCTTTAACTTTCTCACCTTACCTATTACCTCATCCCAAAAAGACCGAATTCTTAAACCATCAAACCCACACACCTTAACTACCCTTCTTCATCACTAACCAATATGCAGATTTTCGAAAAAAAAATTTGAAAGTTTTCCCATCTCATCAGACACGAAAATAACATCCCTATTCATTATTTTATGAAGATTCCCCTTACCCTCTTTCTTAAACTTACGCACTTTCTTCCAGAACAGCTTCTTATCCCCTCGTAAGTGTTCATTCATGCCTCTCTTTTCCTCCCTGTATATTTCCATAAATCTTTCTTTCAAAACCTCCATCATGTACTCATTTACATCTAAATTAGACAAAGCTAAGCGTCTACAGAGAATAAGCTCATATTCTTTCTCACTCCCTGACCAGTCTCGAAAACATGGTCCTCTCGTCTCGCATACTAGGTGAGTGCTCTACCTGTGAGGTACGGATTGCTTTTACACGTAATATTATTCAAAATGAAACTTAAAGATGCTTAAATATAAACTCACTGTGCTGTGCTTCTTAAAACTTGTAGTTTCCTCCTTTGCTCACTTGCTAAATTAATGTATCCATCTTTATAACTTTCTTTTAGCTTCATGAAAAGCTGGACTGGCTTTTGGAACTGATTTGGCTTTGTAGACTGAGGTAGGAAAATGAATTCAAAGGAAGGATCTGCAAACACAATTATTGATTAAAAAGGAAATCTCAATTTTAAGAAGGTAAATGAGATCCAAATGTTTATTCTTTCTTTAATTCAATAGCAAAAAATTATTGATTCAAACTACTAAACTACCAATGTAATTATAATGTACAGAAAAGGGATGGTCATTCGTTCATTGCAAAATGGATTTCATTTTATGGAGTGACGTCTTTCATTGAAAAGATTTCATTTTTATTTTATATAGGTTGGAAAAAGAATTTAATTTTAAATATTAAGAGATTTTAAATTTTTTATATTATCTTATTTCAGAAGGAACTTTTAATAGCTATAGTTATTTAACGTTTTAAGTTAACAGGTGTAGTGACCTGATTTAAGTCCTTAAACAAAAATGTACCATAGTTAGTAATTTAATCGCTGCAGCATTAAAGCAAAAGAAGGGTTCACCTTTATATTCTCACATGGTTAAAAAAAAAATTGAAGGAAAAAGTTATTAATTAAAAAATACTTATTAAGTGCAAGTGATTTTATTTTTAATCTTGATCTTTCAAGAAACTTCAATCTCTATTATTATTATTATTATTATTATTAGTTTTTTTTCTTTAGTAATTTTCTTTCTAAGTTTAGTTATTGTTGCTTCGTATCAGGAAATTTTATCAATTATATTACCAATATTAATTAAATTTCAAACAAAAGAATTACCTTTTCTTTACATCAAAACTGTAAATAAAAGTCTTTAAATTAAGTGTTGATATTAAATAAGCATGTCAATCTCTTTTAACATTTTCATATAAAAGCATTATTTACCATTTAAGTTTGATTATGGCACTTCTTTATAGAAAGAAAATATCAACAAGTCATTAATAATTAAAATATTTAAGGTTAGCAAAAAGAAAAACTATCATTGTCAATCACTATGTAACCAACATGCATAACAATATTCAATGAACTAGAAACTAGAACATTGTCATAATTTATAATTAGAAACTAGAACATTGTCATAATTTATAACTAGAAACTAGAACATTGTCATAATTTATAATTAGAAACTAGAACATTGTCATAATTTATAACTAGAAACTAGAACATTGTCATAATTTATAATTAGAAACTAGAACATTGTCATAATTTATAATGACATTTGTCAGGACAAAATATTATAAATTAACTAAAGAAGGGTCAGTATCCTAAATAAATAATTTAATACTCTTTTTAATCTGATACGAAACAATAAATTTTTCTTTTAAGGTCTCCTCTGGAGGGCAAAGGGCAAATGCCCAGACACCAACTAAATTCAGACTAGAAAAATAAACGAAAAGTGCCCAAATCAAAGGCTTACATGCCCTAATACACGGCATTTGAAAGTGTGTAAGTAACAGCAAGATGAAGAAAAACAAATGAAGGGAAAGTGTTCCTGAATTTAAACAATAATAATTAAGTCAAATAAAAATAGTCACAACCATAATAGTTCAGCGGATCAGACGGAAAACTCATACCAACCTCTTTTCCTAATCTGCGTTCGAAGTGCAAAACGACACAATGTATAAACTGTATGCAAGAATTTGTTACTTGTGGGCATCATAACGACCTTGCTAACAACCATGGTGGGCTTAATATTAAAATCTTCACTCTGAAAATAAGAGTTTAAAAGAGCTTATTATTTGAACATTAATAAAAATAAAAAAACTATAAAATGTAAATAATAATAATAATAATAAATAATAAAATAATAATAATAATAATAATAATAATAATAATAATAAATATAAAAATAATATAATAATAATAATAATAATAATAATAATAATAATAATAATAATAATAATAATAATAATAATAATAATAATAATAATAATAATAATAAGGCTGGGCTTTCTTTTTGACTTGGGTCATATTCTTCTACTATTTTTCTTTTCCGATGCATGTCACGCACCTTACCCCCAGTCTTGGGTAGGAAGGATAATAATAATAATAATAATAATAATAATAATAATAATAATAATAATAATAATAATAATAATAATAATAATAATAATAATGATAATTATTTTGCATGATTTTATTTCATTTTCAAATCATGGGTGGTATTTTCCAAGTTCTTCAAAAATTTTTATGCTTCACAGTTAACCAAATAAGATACAAAACTATCAATATTTTATATTTCTCACCAGTCATGTGGATGAGTGATTTGAAAAGAAGATTTTAACGTTGTAATTTCATTTAAAATATTCTCTTAATAATTGTCTAACCTTAATACAGGAACTACTAAATTTATTACAAAAATCTAATTATCTTAGTTAGAAATGGATAAAATGTTTTAAGAAGTTCATTTTAAATATTTTCAAATTTAATTTTATTAATGTTTAAACAAATTTAATCCATTATACAATAAATCTTATAAATTTAATTAATACATATTATAAAAAATGTTAGTACACTTTTCTTTTGAGTTATTTGGAGTTTCTTTGTTTAATAATTTACATATTATTGTAATTTAAAAAATCTTAGTATTTCAGACATAGTAATTTTATAATTTTTATTTTCCTAATAGCTTAACTTGAAAAAACACTGATTATAAAAGTGACTGGTGAGAACAATTTTGGGGCATATACTCTCGCGAATTCGGCAATCGGGCAACTCCGCTCGCACTTTTGACCTGGGGTATTCCGGAATATCGACGAGTCGGCATCGGCTTAGGAAAAATTTGAGAGAGAATGCAGTCCCGAAATACCACAAGCTTAGATATATAGGGTTTATATATTTATATAAAAACTATAAAATTTCATAAAGTAATGATATCACTCAAATATAATTATTTACTCTCACTCACAAAAAATAATAAATATATATATGATATAATTATTAAATTTAATCTTAATCAATTTAATCATTTATTGAAAAAAATTTATGTAAAATATGTGTATATATAGTGTATTTTATATAATAACTCTAACTATAATATAGATAACTATACTGATATTAAAGCTTAGATATAGTCAAGAAATAAAATAATGTTTATATTTATTTTATGCTCCTATATTATATATATAAGTACTATAATGTATAGGGCTCAAGTTAGATAAATTGTAGGTACTTTTATATATTAATTACTAACAGGGGAAATCCCTATCTGGAGGTAAAATAACGACTAGATGAAAATATATAGTTAATACTCACATATATATTTACAATACTATTCTATCACCATATCACTTCTATAGTTTATATACATATAATATTGTTATATAAGATATAGGGCTCATAATTTTTATGACACTATCTTATATCCATATAATAAGTGCTATTATCATCTCTACTCTCATAATAACTATTAGAGTATATAACCTAACCAAACATTATCATTGGTCATAATAATCTCCGGGGTAGTATATATATATTATAAGTTATAATAAATAAATATGTAATATATTGGTTATTATTAATATAATATATAATATAGTACAACAAAATAAGGCATTTATATATATATATATAAGATCTCAATATATATATAATATATATTAACCCAGGATAGTATATATAGTTATATATAGTAGTTATAGTATATATATAATATATATATATATATATACTAGTGAATCCTATTATCCTATATATATATATCACTAATATTATATATAGATAATTTTTTCACATGAAATTCTTATATAGTATACCAATTTTGATATAATATATAATATATATAGAACGTTCTTTTATTATTTTTTTCAAGATTATTTTTATTATAAACTACTATACTATATATACATATTATATTAAAGTCTTTTTATGATTTAAAACTAATCGTAAGAGCCACTAAACTATGACACCTGCATTGATATTAGTGTTGTACGGGGTCTACTCTGTCTCTAAATGTTGTGGATCCGATGGGCGGGACTTCGCTCCCCCACTTGCCCTACAGATCGCGGTAAATCAAGCCGCACTACTGGATTAAATATATGTTAATAGGGAGGCTCGAGGTCCTCGATGAGTGGGACCAGAGGTTGGCCCTCGAGGTCGTTAACACCTAGAGCTTGTATAACGGACCTCGATAAAGGACTGAATGATCTATGTGCGGATTCCTACTTTTATGAATGGTAGTTTCGTATAGGTTTTAGAATCAAATAGACTTAGGAATAATTTTTCAGTATAATTGTAATATAATATATACTTATATATATCATGAATTATAATAACGATATTATCTAAACTTATTTCTATTATTATACTCGTATTACTATATATATAAGGAAATAACATTTTAGAAATTTTTAAATATTTCATACTGTATTTATATATTAATTCAGTAGGTTTCTATATATTCGAAACGATTAGACTGGGTCCGCGAGAAAAGCGCAGCATAGTCTCGACATTCTTCCCGCTCATGCTTACATGTTATCTACTTACGCGTTGTTTTTTCACCTAGATAATCAGAAATGGACTTTTTGCATATTTGTCCTACCTACCTAGGGTTTAAGTTTTTATATTTTATTTTATATATTGTTTATATAAAACTTTTATATTTTGTGATACTTATTGTAGTTGTTACATACAAACACGTATATATATAGTATTACTAGTGCATAAACTATGTCTTAGTGCTTATACTGTAATATTCGCTTTATATCTCATTGAATATATATGAATACTTACCATATATATATATATACTATAATATGTAATTAGCTATGATTAATTGTAGATCCTATATATTAGGTATTCGGTTCATATATATAGTTTATATATATTTTGAGTAGTAATAGTATATTACTATAATACTTATATTAAATTATTTATATTGGCTTATCTTATAAACATAGAATCTACATAAAGATGAATACTAAAAATATATATAAACATAAACAAATAAATAGGAAGATTCAATTTATATCATAATACTATGTCTAAATAACTCTTTCTACTTCTCTCTCATAATATACTCATAAATAATATATATATGATAGATAGGTTATATATATATATATATATTTATATATATATATAGCTATATAGTATTAGAATATCATTTTAAATTATTTATATGTTTCATTATTATATATACATGCGTATACATTAAATTCCTATTATCTTATTATTTTATATCATAACACAATAGTTTTATTCAATATTCAAATTAATACTTTGAATAATTATATATTTATATTTATCAGTATGTATATATAAAGCAATATGGATGTTAGTAAGTGAATATATATTTATATATTCATAATGTATATTCAGCATCAGAGGAGTTCCATTAATATTATACTGGATATATCTATATATACAGTATATATATGGACAATCTACGGTTTGTGGGAATTTTTTCATGGTTGGTATTTCCTTAGATGGTAAATTTACTGTTTGAGTTTGTGAATCTTTTTGAGTAATTTGTATCCGACTAGATGGAAAATTTTCTGTTTGTGAGGATTGTTGAGTAGTTTGTACTTGTATAGGTGGAACATCTTCTGTTTGGGAGGATCTTTGTGTAGCTTGCATCTGCACAACCTGCGATAGAGGAGATTCTTTTAATTTGCCCATTAATGGAACTAATAATTCCAGCATTTGTTGATTTTGTTGTAAAAGTTGAGTTAATAAGGAAGAATTACATAAAACTTGAGTAGAGGATGGAGATACATTGGGATATATTGGTCGCTGCACTGGATGTTGTTGTAAACCCATCTGAGATGGATATCCCAATTGGTGATTCACAGTGGTTTGGGAACCTACAAAAGTGGATGGAGTTTTTGTATCAATACGACTAGTATAACCATAGTGTGCAATAGATGGCACAGTAAAGGGATTGACTGGAGATGTAACAGTCACATTTGTAACTTGTGTAGATATTGGAGGTGTAGAAGTTGTCAACACTCCTGGGAGTGTGGAAAGAAAACCACTCGAATATAGAGCCATAGTAAACTTAGAATGGAACAGAACAAGAAAAAGGTAGCAAAAGTAGAGCCAAGGGTAGTTCTCACCAACTACGCTCTGCTACCAAATGTTATGGAAAAACTTGGGGGGGTTACTTCCACAACATTAAAAATGAATAATAATAAAGTTGATAATAATGGTTATCAGAATAAGGATGGGAGATAATAGAATAAATAATTAAATGGGAGATTAGAAATGATGAAAATACTTGTAGTTGGTGAGAAATAAAAGCACAATTAGAAAATAAACTTACTGTTGTGTGCTATTATGGAAATGTGAATGAGCATCCACATCCAGGGGTCAGTAGGTTCAGCTCTTCATGCTGAAACTCCCTTGGCGCTACCACTAAGATTTCTTCGGAAAAAATAACAGGCTAAACCAAGCAATGCAAATCGTCCAATCCTCTCACAGCCAGGCATGCAAATAAAATAAAAAGGGTGAGAATATGTAATGTGCAAAGCAAGCAATTGGGAAACAGTGCAGTTAAACAAATAAATTAAATAATTACCTCCTATTTAAACCATTTCTTTCTCTTGATGAATTAAATTATTAGACTTAATACTATACGAAAGGCTTAATAACAACTGATTTTTATACTTTTAATTGATTTCTACTAAGTTCTAAATAAACATATATACATATATATAAATTTTTTATTAGCTTATCTTAAGTTAATATGTAATCAAATTTTATGTTTCTGAGCATTTATTCTATTTTTATGATTTTTATTTTCGGTATTCTTAAAGTTTTTAATTCTTTTTAATGATATAGCTTACAGCTGGTCATCATCGTACGCTTAGAGTAATTATTTTTTTAAAGATTTTTTATTCCTTTCCAAATATAGATAGCTTACAGCTGGTCATCAACGTACGCTCGGGTTAATTATTTTTAGTTACTTTAGGTCGCTTACGACTGGTCTCAACGCGTGCAGGATTAATGCGGCTAAATTTTAATTGGCATCCGCCGGATAAACAACCGCGCAATTCTTTTTCTTACTACTGTTAATATCTTTAGATATGTTTATAAAGTTTTTATTTACAATTTCTTAAAACGTAACACATTTTTTTTCGATTGCTTTTGTACTTCTTTTAGTTTGGAATTAATAAGACGCTTGATGATGATGAGCTCCTGAGCTCGTTCTCTAATTGATGGTTCAAAGGGCTCCGTAGCCCGTGTTAAAGTTGATAGTGAAGTGTGAACAATGAGCTCCGTAGCCCGTTCCTAAAATGAAAGAAAGAAAAGTATGTATAAAAGAGTGTATAAAATGAATGTATCTGTTTTCTATAATTCATAAATAATATTAATTTTCTTTCATATTATGGTACTTATTTTAAATTAAGAGCAATTCGTTACCTACCTCCAGATCTTGCTGGAGGAAATCTCTTACGAAGAATAATAAATGTGGTCGACTTTTGAGGTTGTAAAGCTTCCGTCGAAGAAGACGAACTGAACGCAAAACAAAAATCATATCAGTAATTTCCTTTTTATTCTATTATTTATTATTTACTCATTAGAATAATTTATTTAAATTTATTTTACTTAATAAAACATGAACTTACTTGAACTTCGTAATATTATTGGTTGTAGAATCGTTAATGTCATATTTGAGATGGATTTCGCACGTATTCAGGTATCCATATTAGAACAGTATATAACTTAGAAAGATACTTTTCAATTACAACTCTAATTATAACATATAAAAATGTGAAATATAAAACTGGAGTTCTTGTTAATTTACTTTTACTTAAAAATTTTTAGTTTCCATAGAATTTAATTTTATTTCCATTGACTGAAAAATTGATATAAATTTTGGTTATTATATTCCTCCCCACCCGTCGTAACATGACGGGAAGAAGAGGGAAAGCCAGGGATGGATTTTTTGATACAACTAAAAATTTCATAAAAGTAATGACCAAAATTTCTCCAAAAATAAAATAATGAATTTAAATTATTTAATCAATTATCATTTGAAAAATTTTGAATTGAGTATTTTAACTCACTAATAGAACCGTAAAGCGATAATTAAGAAAAATTTTGTTATTAGGCCCTATGGGCAGTTAAAATTGTACTTTATGCCTCCCCACCAATCTGAAAAATATTTACATATTTACAACTCTACCATCACCACTGTACAAAATGTGAGAGGCAATTGCACCTCTTCCATAGCTCCCTCATAACTAGGACCACCAACATTATCATTGGCAATCTCCGGGTAAGTATTAAAAAAAGTAGCGAAAGGCATTAGACCATATACCAGGTTCTGTGGTCGTAATCCTTCAATGTCCATAGAAATTCCAGATTCTTTCAATTTTTGATAGAACTTCTTTTTAGCAGATTTTTTTATTAGAACTCCTAACATTTGAACATCATCTTTAGAAATTATTTTAGAAGACCCGATTACTGATTGAGGTTTAGTATTTCGTAAGAAGGTATTATAATTATTAGGTGTAGGAAGTTTTGACTTATCATGAAAAGATTCAACTTCATTATTCCTTACAGGAAAAACTTTAGAAATTTTTAATTCCTGATTTTTATCAGGGTCATTATGGAGAAACAAGTCTTTATTCTCAATTACTTCAATATCAGTTTTTGTACTTTTGTCTGTGTTGTCATGCAAACACGGCACTGCTGGCTCTGAATCTTTCGATAATGAACTACCTTGTAATGTAGTATTAGTCACTTGGATTCGTCGTTTTGGGCAATTATACACTATGTGTCCCAACTCTTCACAAATAATACATTTATTCATAAAAAAATAACATTCATTCTGAACATGACCTCTTTTTCTACAGAATTGACAATAGGAGCGTAAACGGCAATATCTAATATTATGTCCTATTCTTTTACAATAGTTACACCGAGTTCGAAAATTAGCGAGTGGTCTATCGTTATAAAACACTGTTCTAGGTGGACAATCTACGGTTTGTGGGAATTTTTTCACGGTTGGTATTTCCTTAGATGGTAAATTTACTGTTTGGGTTTGTGAATCTTTTTTAGTAATTTGTATCCGACTAGATGGAAAATTTTCTGTTTGTGAGGATTGTTGAGTAGTTTGTACTTGTATAGGTGGAACATCTTCTGTTTGGGAGGATCTTTGTGTAGTTTGCATCTGCACAGCCTGCGATGGAGGAGATTCTTTTAATTTGCCCATTAATGGAACTAATAATTCCAGCATTTGTTGATTTTGTTGTAAAAGTTGAGTTAATAAGGAAGAATCACATAAAACTTGAGTAGAGGATGGAGATACATTGGGATATATTGGTCGCTGCACTGGATGTTGTTGTAAACCCATCTGAGATTGATATCCCAATTGGTGATTCACAGTGGTTTGGGAACCTACAAAAGTGGATGGAGTTTTTGTATCAATACGACTAGTATAACCATAGTGTGCAATAGATGGCACAGTAAAGGGATTGACCGGAGATGAAACAGTAATATTTGCAACGTGGGTAGATATTGGAGGTGTAGACGTTGTCAACACTCCTGGGAATGTAGAAGAAAAACCTCTCGAATAGAGAGCCATTGTAAACGAACGCAGAATAGAACAAGGAAAGGTAGCAATAGCAGAGCCAAGGGTAGTTCTCACCAACTACGCTCTGTTACCAATGTTATAAAAAAAATCGATGCTATTCTCACAATATTAAATTGGAGATAATGAAGGTTGATAAAAATGGAGATCTTAATAATAATGTGAGATAATAGAATAAATAATTAAATGGGAGATTAGAAATGATGAAAATACTTGTAGTTGGTGAGATCTATTCTAAAGACAGACATTAATACAACACACAATGATATTAACTTACTGTTGTGTGCATATATGGGAAGTGTCAAGTAAAAGTTCCACATCCCAAGTGGTCAGTTATTCAGGCTCACATTGCTGAAATTACCCAGTAAGCTCTACCATTGTCTTGACAAACGGACATATGCAATTAAACATTCTCAAAGCAAACAGATCAGCAAAAAAATAAGGGTAGAAATATTAATGTGCAAGCAAGCAATTGGCAAACAGTGCAGTTAAACAAATAAATTAAATAATTACCTCCTATTTAAACCATTTCTTTCTCTTTATGAATTAAATTATTAGACTCAATACTATATGAAAGGCTGAATAACAACTGATTTTTTATACTTTTAATTGATTTCTACTAAGTTGCTAAATAAACATATATACATATATATAAATTTTTTATTAGCTTATCTTAAGTTAATATGTAATCAAATTTTATGTTTCTGAGTATTTATTTTATTTTTATGATTTTTATTTTCGGTATTCTTAAAGTTTTTAATTCTTTTTAATGATATAGCTTTACAGCTGGTCATCAACGTACGCTTAGAGTAATTATGTTTTTAAGATTTTTTTATTCCTTGTCAAATATAGATAGCTTACAGCTGGTCATCAACGTACGCTCGGGTTAATTATTTTTAGTTACTTTAGGTCGCTTACGACTGGTCTCAACGTGTGCAGGATTAATGCGGCAAAATTCTAATTGGCATCCGCCGGATAAACAACCGCGCAATTCTTTTTCTTACTACTGTTAATATCTTTAGATATGTTTATAAAGTTTTTATTTACAATTTCTTAAAAAACGGAACGCAATATTTTTATTCGACTACTTTTGTACTCCTTTTAGTTTGGGATTAATAGAACGATTGATGCTGATGAGATGAGCTCCTGAGCTCGCTCTTTAATTGGTAGTTCAAAGGGCTCCTGACCCCGTGTTAAAGTTGATAGTGAAGTTAAATTCAAAGGGCTCCCGAGCCCGATTTAATTGGATAGATACAGATGAGCTCCGTAGCCCGTGTTTTGAATGTATCTGTTTTCTATAATTCATAAATAATATTAATTTTCTTTCATATTATGGTACTTATTTTAAATTAAGAGCAATTCGTTACCTACCTCCAGATTTTGCTGGAGGAAATCTCTTATGAAGAATAATAAATGTGGTCGACTTTTGAGGTTGTAAAGCTTCCGTCGAAGAAGACGAACTGAACGCAAAACAAAAATCCTATCAGTAATTTCCTTTTTATTCTATTATTTATTATTTACTCATTAGAATAATTTATTTAAATTTATTTACTTAATAAAACATGAACTTACTTGAACTTCGTAATATTATTGGTTGTAGAATCGTTAATGTCAAATTTGAGATGGATTTCGCACGTATTCAAGTATCCATATTAGAACAGTATATAACTTAGAAAGATACTTTTCAATTACAACTCTAATTATAACATATAAAAATTTGAAATATAAAACTGGAGTTCTTGTTAATTTACTTTTACTTAAAAATATTTAGTTTCCATAGAATTTAATTTTATTTCCATTGACTGAAAAATTGATATAAATTTTGGTTATTATAATATATATATATATATATATATATATATATATATATATTTGATATTATACAAAATATATTATATATATATAAATATATAAATATATAGATTATATATATTATATATATATATATATATATATATATTATATATAATATAGTATATATTATATATATATTAAAGCGATTGATAAAGGACTTTATTCATTAATTGACTGGAGATTTGTCATAATAATAACCTCAAAAAATTGTTCTAAATTGCCATCATTCACAAAAGATTTTTTATTATTAATGATATTACAAAATTTATAATAGAGTGTAAAATATGCACAGAAAATAAAAACGAGCTAGTACACCAAAAACATTTAAATATCAATACCATTTCAAAAGCATATGGAAAATCATCACCGAAGAGAATATCTGGAAATCAAAAATTTGGATAGTAGAAGTAAGAGTTCTGTATTTTCTAGAACATAGGACACCAAAAATAGCGAAAGATCCAAGCCGTGAAACAAGTGAGTCTTGAGGAAAATTTCTTCCCCAACAGAAATTGGCCATATCAATGACCCCAAATTCACAGCATCTTTATCAGAAGAAAAAACATTTATTGCAAGATAAAACTAGCCATTCACAATCACTGAAGAGCTGGGATTCATAAAACTTATTGGCCATCTTCAACCAAATTTTCTAGAGATGTTACCAACTTCATAAGTAAATTGAGATCAGCAGAATTCAAGGTTATTTAAGGTCGATCAGATATCATTTACTACAGATATATGGACAGCTAAATATTCAAATGAGTCATTTCTTTCTTTAAATGCTCACTGACTTACCAGCGAGTTTGTGAAAAATGACTGTGTACTCCATTTCAATATATATATATAATATATATAATATATAGTATATATATTATTGAAATAAAAGGTGATACAAAATTATACTTACTTTAAGGAACTGGTTTGAAGTCCTTCTTTCTTTATAGATCCTTCCACCACACTACACAGACTCAGGAGAGATATATTGATAATTTATATATATTTAAATCATCAGAAATAAAAGAATTAAACTATTTAATTAATATTATACAGTGTTGTTAATTCCATAATATTGGATAAATATAAATATAAAAAAACATATGTTATATTTCTTCCCAAAGAACAAACAGAAAATTACATATAAGTCCCTCGAACCCGTGCCACAGCGTATCGGTAGAATCTCTCAATATGACACTCTTGCTCCTCGCCCTAGGTAGTACAGTGCGGAAATATTACCAGTAATTTTAGCTGAGATTGTAGATATCAAAGAAGACAAACTAAGCAATACTTTCTACTTTTTTGCAATGATAATATCGATATTACTATTACTATCCCTAAGTGTTAGTGCAATGATAGCTCCAATAGTCCTGTATAATAGGATTCCTTTCCCACACTTGAATATTGTTAAATCAGCCAAGAAGGCACAAGATGTATCTCTTAAGTGATCGATTCAGCCTATTCTCTAATTATTATTCTGTATATCGTCTCTCATACCTTATGATATCCATTTCCTATGCCAATTAGATTCATTCTAACTTCATAGGTCAGTCTTATATCTAGTAACATTATAGTTTGATGTTGTTAATTGTAGTTCTATAGGTCATAAACACTGAAAGCAACCATATTAACTAAGAGGACTTTATAACAACACATGTACCTACTAACAATTTAAAAGAATAATAAAATAAGCTTAAAATAGAGCAACTCTCTATAGAAGACAAACGATCGGTGTGTATATACGCTTGTCCCTTCTTCCCTTCCTCGCGTAATCTTACATCGTGCCTCTAAAGAGCGCCTCAATATCATTGAAAAGGTAACTAGATAAAAAAACCAATCTATTTCTTATAACGCTTCTCTCTCTGACCTCCCCTCTCGCAACCTCTCTCTCTCACACTAGCCCTATTTCCCTCACATGTCTTTTTATACCTTCACTCCACTCGTCTTGTAAACACAGTCCGCGCTAGATGATATCTTAGTATCCACCTCATAAAAACTTACATCACGTTTCTCCTCTAACGTCCATCTGATCCATTGGCGGTACAGCTATGTCTTAAACCCTACGCAACACCTTCATTACGCCAACACTGCATTTTTAAGAGTCGTGCTATTCAGTATACACTCTCACTTAGCAATCTATTACCAAGTCTACTCCATCTCATCCAACAATTCTCTGCAAAACATACCAGCTTACGACACCCACGAAAATCTACGTACCTATGAGGAACCCGATGTGCCTCTGACCTCTATCAGTGGACCTGGCAAAAAGGTTAAACTGTCTCGTTTATGACCATGTACTTGAGGAACTATTCCAACCGAAGCATGTACCTTGACGGAAGGAGATTTTCGTGAACCCCTAGATGTGCAAACGACAGCACTGTGTAATGGTATTGACCAACTATGTACCTGATTGGTTATGAAAGCACACAGACGAAGGATGGCAGAAAACGATATTCACAACGACATAAAAGAATACGAGAAAAGAAGTATACACACCCCAATAGGATAGATTCCCACAAAATGTCTCTGGCAATTATTATCATAAGAGAAAATGAGGGAAAGCAATCGGAGGTCAGTGAGATAGGTATGAGCTTACAACCGAAGATATAATTTAGCCAAGCAGGATGGAACTAGGAGAGGACATGAGAGCGTTCATCTTTTGAGGTGCAAATGTAAAACCTTGTAAGATCCAGTAACGCATGCTAGGTAGTGCCCCATACTTTCCAAGCCACAAGTAGCGGTTATCACAGCAGTCACACACCGCTTAACGTATGTGAGGACTATAGTAATCTCAATTTGTGTTCTCATTCTGTCTAACTACCGCATCCTAGTGTAGAGAAAAGAGAAAGCACCAAATCATACCTTATAAGCGTTCAGCTCACAGACACACACAGACAAAAGAAGAATCAGTGGTTCTTCAGTAGGCTAAGGCCTCTCGGAACTAACCAACAAAGGAAAGCTTATAGACCCGTCAATCATAATGACCATGATATGTATGCAATATATGTTGAAGACATCCTTCATTAGCATCATATTCCGCAGCTGTTCGCTCAAAGAGGAGAGCTTTTTCTCGCTAGTGTTGATACCCGGCAATAGAGTCCTCCAGAGTAGGACCGGACTTAGCTAGAGAATAGCTATCTGTGCGCTGTTAGCTAATTCTGCAGGGGAATAGGTTACCAAGTCGTAGAGGCGTGTTCTAGATCAGTAGAGCCTACAAAGCAATTCTCTCTTGGTAATGATAGAATTTACTCCGAACTTAAAATTGAGTGAAAACTTAAAAAAGGTAGCGCAATTATATCTTCTTCCTTATAGGGGCCTATCATGTGAGATACTAGCCTCTAAAATCATACCACAGTAAATTCATTTCATGCTATTACATAAATTTACCTACTCTCTGATAAACTCATGTGTACCTCCCTAATAACCAGAAATCATCTAACGTATGTGGGAGCACGATTATAGTCACACACTAGAGAAACAGCCCACTCTTTCATGATCCGAGAGAAAAAGCGAGAAGTGATACGGTCACGGAAAGTTAACGTAGTGATCTCTATGTTTTTGCCTCGCGACTCGATTCCTTATATACAACGATGGCTCAATAAACACTAAACATACCCTGTTACTATTACCTCGTGGGCGATGCACGATACTCTGACTGCGACTCTAACTATGAACAGTTTTTTTCGTAAGTTCTCCAAAAACGTGCGTGACCTGTTCTCTCTTGGTCGCTCATGTGGTGAAACGGTGGCGAAATTTAGACAAAAATGAAAACCTTACCTCGTTTAAATCTTATTCCCCTAAAGACCTAAGTAATCACAAATATTGAATTAAGTCTATTTGCTATCTACACAGTCCATACTCTTCTCATCTTCATATAACACTTAAAAACAGAAACCGGTCAGACACACTGACTACTAGAGCGAAGCTTAGTTATACTATTGTCCTTCATCTAGCTGAGATTCAATGCTCTTCTCTCATCTCAAAAACCTCTGGCGGACCCATAAACTGAGCTTTACAATATTACTTCGTATTTTTTAACCATTTTTCGTTGTAAGCCAGTCACCTCTAAATGATCAAGTTATGCTCCATGTTATCGCACATAGGTAATACTTAAGGGACATTAGGAAATAGGCTAATATCAATACTAGGCTTTTTCCCAAAGATATTGTCTGAGTTCCTTTAAGCTTGTGCAGTGTCATCCCTAGCGAAGATAGTGTTTACACATCCCGATTACCAAACCCAGCCACCTCAGCCTCATCGTCTATGATTTCAATTCTTTATAATCTCTTAAATCTATCCATTTCATCTCCCCACTATGCCAATATTCTAGATTGCGATGTTTATGAGCTATGCTTCACCTACAGGCGAATGCTTTTTTTGCTATTATATGGTATGACTACAGCGTTGCGGCTTTCATTGCGTGCAGTAAAGTCAAACTTGAGTAGACAATCCTTGTGACTATCAAAAGTGCACAATAATTTGTATTCGTACCTTCGTAGGATGACATAAAGACTCGAGTAGGCCTTACCTTTGTTCGATTACAAAGATGACCTCTTAGGCCAGTAGATAATGAGTGGAGTCGAGGATGCGCGGGTCCTTGACAGAATTTCTCTATTCATGCTTCTGCGTGTGCCTTTTAACAGTGACGTTAAACTGTTAGCAACAAGCTAGGCGCCTCCCAGGGACGTCTATTGTGAGAGCATATGGAACGATCCCGATAGTACGTAAACATCTGTTGCTTCAGGAAAAGCGTCTCTGTCTAATTCGGCAATAGTTACTGCATTACGGTGTTTGTGACACGCAAATTAACAATGATCGATACAATGCTGGTAATTTCCCAAAATGAAGGAACAAGAATCGCTGTCATAGGTGGTTACATCCTGGCGAAGATATAACAACCTGCCTTCCTATTCCCACGCGATCTCCAAATCCGTCGATGTTTGTAAAAGTTCCTTCTGTGCCTATGATTGTCTCCCACTGTGAAATAGGGGTGATTCTATTTAAATGATGCGAGAGTGGAGGAATCCCGCTATCCATACGCTAGTTATAGGTGGGTAATCCGTAGCTACATGCCAATAAGATAGTCCTCCTTCCTGTGTTTTACACAACAGTGTATCCGGCTAAACACATCGCGTCCGTAACGTTATGACCCCTCGAACCTGTTAATAATCGCCGTCCACAATCCCAAACTCCTATGTTGTCCCTTTATTTCGTATACATCAGCCCTCTTGATAAGTAATACGTGCTTCGCCCCGTTCAGCCAAAGCAATATCCACCATATCTGTTGGTATGGATTAGCCGTAAACTAAGACCCTCATACTCTTCTTATAGTTTGGGGTGTGTTTAGATGACTCAGTTACCATATCTGTGGCTATGAACATATACGTATAGTCATATAATAGGGCGTATATGCAACAAGCCACCGGTGGAGCTATTTTGCATAGCCCACATTCTAGTTGTTTCACAACAATACCAATGTAGTCTGAAGAGCGCAGATAAAATGTAGTCTAGTACCAGCTAATCCAGACAGACCAGCCAAAAACAATCTCCGCTGAGCCTGAATCTTCTCAATGTGATTTGCATAACCTACACCCCCTACCAAAAGACCAAGTTGATTTGAGTGAATAAACCATCCGCGTCAAGTCAAGCATTTTTTTGCCGGCAGAATACGACCAAGAAGACTATTTCTTCTCCTTGACCATGTCCTCATTCTTTCCTCATAAATCTTTCAACAAAACCCACCATTTTTCACACTGACCAAACTCCACGAACTTTTCAGGCCGCAGTCGCCACTGAATCATTCCAAGACCTTTCACACAACACTTCATTTCCTCATTTTGAAATTCCAAAGACCATTGTCACTCAAAACTTTATCAGGTGCACCAAACACACTTATCTATTTATCCAACACTTTTTCCACTATTTCTTTCGGCTCTTTACTCTTCACCCAACAAGCCTGGCAATACCTTGTGCTCATATCTACCATAACCAAAAAACGCTGTCCCTCCAATTCCCCCAAATCCATAGCCACAACCTCATTAAATCTACTAGCCAAAGGTAATCCTACCACTGGCCTACTCGGAGTCCTTTTGTACCTCCTACAGGTACCACATTCTTCACTTATTTTATCCAAACAGTTCCTAATTAATCTCCAATCCTCCCCCTTTATTTCATCCTTATAAGCATTCCTCATTAGAACCCACAACCTTTCCTTACCAGGATGCCCAAACTGCATATGAAGCCTTTTAACCATCCTTTCCCTATTCCTTTCGTCTAGCAAATCTTCCTTGGTACCACCATGCCACCAGACATTCTTATTAAAACTCTTTCTCAAATAAATAGTTAAATGCCCCTTTTCATTTGGCCAACATCTCACTCTCATACCGTTAAAAACTCCTACACTTAATTCATTTGTACTTAGGTTAATACTTACCTCCATTCTCCTTAAAGATTCGTTCCCCATCAACCAAGGGATGTCACCCTTCACTACCTCAGTAATCAAGAAGAATTTCTGATTCCCAAGAAAACAAGGTATGTTTAGTTTTTTTACCAAAGGATATATCGATTCCCCAAAAACATAGTTCCCCTCTATTCCCTCCATAGAATCCCTCATCTCCTCTATCTCCCTCCCATTCATACTTCCCACTACTACACCTAGTCACTTCTCTCCTATTACGTTTTTTTGACATCCAGTATCAATGATAGCCCCTATATCTTCATATTCCTTATCCTTATTTCTCTCCTCTGTTCGGTTACCTTCACCAAAGAATGCTTGTGGCTCTACCTGATTAAACCACCCTCTACCTCTACCTATACCCCTCAAAACTCCAGTCCCTTTCTCCTCTCTTCTTCCTACTCCTGAACTCTCTGCCGGTCTCCTCCAACGCCCCTTCTGAGGACAATCCGCTCAAAATGTTCATCAGAGTTCACCAGACATTTCATGATTTGCCCGTATTGATTCCTTGGATTAGTTCCAGTATTCTTACCCTCTGCAAAACCTTTCCTTTGTTGTGTCCACCAACCCTTATTGTCCTGTGTCCTTTCTCTCTTTCCACCTATACCTTCACACACATTGATAAGCCCATCTTTAAAAGTTTGGAATACCCAACTGTCCTTTCCACAGTACGCCAATACCATCTGCTTCTGGTTTAATTCTACATTTGCACCTTCCAACAGATGAACGCATCTCATGTCCTCTCCTAGTTCCACCCTTCCTGCCTTCTTACATTTATCTTCGATTAGCTCATATCTTCCTACATACTCCCTCATACTTTCTCCCTCATTTCTCTTAATATAAAAATATTCCAAAATTTTGTCATATCTATCCCTTTGTTTCTCTTTTCCGTATCTTTTGTCCAACTCTGTTAATATCTTTTCCACTCCTTCTTCTTTACTTAAACCATCCAGGTCAATGTTGTACACACATTCAAATGCCTTCTTTCCTAAGGTCAACAAAATCTCTCCGCCAGGACACTCGTATTCATGTCCATCTAACTTTACCCACCAGTCGATTCGTTTCTTCCACATCTCATAGTCCTCTGCATCGGAGCTATCACCCTTAAACGGTGGACACCCCCTCTTCCCTCTCCTGCCTTCAAAGCTATCACCACCACTACCACTCTCGGTCTTTTCTACCTTCTTGTCCATCCTTTCTCTATCACAATGGCCAGGCTAGAGCAACTACGCTCTGCTACCAATTGAAAATAAAGTGATACAAAATTATACTTACTTTAAGTAACTGGTTTGAAGTCCTCTTCTTTATAGATCCTTCCGACACACTACACAGACTCAGGAGAGATATTATTGATATGTATATATGTTGAGAAAACAGAAAATAAAAGAATTAATACTTGATTGTTGATTATTTAAATGTTATTTAAATAGTAGTGCATAAATATATATATAAATATATATATATAGAATGCCTCCAAAGAACAAACAGAAAAAATTACATATAAGTTCCCTCGAACCCCCTGTGCACAGCGTATTCTTTGAAACCACAATGTAACCTTATTTCCCCCCTTAGAATCAATCCCATGAGATTGAATAATAGAATAATAGAAAAAACTAAAGCAATACTTTCTCTTTGCAAGATATCGATACTATCTTCCCTATTTTAGTAGTGCAATTGTGTCCTATCCTGTTAATGGTTCCTTTCCTCCTTTGCCTTGTTAAACAGCCCTGAAGGCAAGAGTGTTTCCTAAATAATACGCCTTTCCTAATATAACGTCCTTTCCTTTATTCCTTTATTCCTTTAGTTCATTTAAGTCATATATCATATAGTTTATATTTTAATAGTTCATTAGATTCATTAAACACTGAAACACATAATACTAAATTAAATAAACACTTTACACAAAGTAAAAAATAAAAAATAACTTAAAACAAAACCCTAAGAACACGTTGATCCATCTTCTTCTTTCCCTTCTTCTTCTTCCTCTAAGACAGCCTCAATCATCTGAAAAGGTAAACTATAAAAAACAATCATAGTATAATATATAATATATATACTATATATATAATATAATATATATATATATCAATATATATATATAAATATATAGATGATAATATATCATATATATATTCCACCGGTTTCTTTTTCAATACAGGCCTTCAAGAAAATATACCGTGTGAGCCTACTCTGGAAGAACATCAGAGCTCGACAAAGATGCAGTAGGATTTCAACAGAAGTTATTTGCAATCAAGATAGACACAACAAATTTTTAAGAAATGATCAAAGAAAAGATGATGGAGGTACAAAAATACTATGCTCTATTTTCAACTTTTACTATATTCATATATTCATAAATCGAGATTCCTTTCTAATAAAATATTCTTGAAAAATAGTTTCACTATCCTTACAAATAAAATATTCTTCAAATAATTGTCAATATCATAAATCTTCTCAAAATTATAAAATAGTTAAGTATGAATACGAGAGACTTGTGGATTTGTACAAGCAAGAGAGATTCAATAAATTTGTAATATGTGAGCTTTGACGGAGAGAGAAATATTTCATGTAAACAACAATACCTGGGAATTCCGGAGATGTGTTTTCTTCTATGCAAAATATGATGCGAGAATTTAAGATTATTAACACATTCAATAATATTTCTGACAATAAATTCTGCACAAATAGTTTATCACATTGAAATAAATAACCAATAAGATTAGCACAGATATATTAGCTCATTAGAAATACACAGTTTATAATAGCTAAAAACTACACTTTTCTGTGAGTGGCGAAATGGAAATATATGAAGAATAAAATATATGTTAATCACTTGCTAGATTAAACATTCGTAGAGACACTTGATAATAGATCTTAAAATAAATAAGTAAGCTTAAACACATAAAAGAATAATATTTCACTTGTGCTAGTAAATAAAATCACATGAGTGACTCATCACTCAGAGCTGCTGGGATCGACTTTCACGCAGAGCTCAACTTGGAACACAACCTCACTCTCTCAGCTCACTTCGTAGACTCTAGAGACTCTTTACTTTCGTTCTCATAACACTTAAATTATTGACTCAGGTTTTATTCACCTGACTCTCTCGTACGGCTTTTAAAGATTACTTACTAATTTTTACAAACTTAAATATAATTAAAATGCTTTTGTTTTTGGAAGAGGTCTTTAAGGGAATTTATATATTTATTCTGTAAAGAATACCCTCTTCCCCTAAAAAGAAATTTTTACACATTAAAATTTCAACTACATTCTGTACAAGAATACAATATTCAAAACTAAAGTTTCTTAACTTCTAATATATTCAAAATAATTACAACTTAATGACTACTATGTACCAGAAACATTTCCTTCTTCCAAGATCACGACTATCACTTCCATAACATTCAGGTACAGGACTTCAGGGATATATTGTCTGAAAAAAACTTGGATACAAAAAAAAAGATATAAAATACCTTTAAAGTATAGTCATATGTTTCAGATTATTTACAACGTTAAAAATTAATCATAAAATAACAGAATATAAAAACCTGAAATCACTATTCTGAAAAAGATAAGTCGTTACGATGGTGAGAGCAAGAAGGTTGATTGTTGTAATCATTCAGAATTGGAGTGCTATGTAAAGGATATATCTTTTTAGATGATCTTAACCACTTAGGGCTCTACTCCCTAGGACCTTTATAATGTTGGTGAGGAACATAGCTACTATCAGAAATGTCAGATTCAGACCTTGACCTACTGAAACTTTGCTGAATAGAACTGTCATTAGGATCACGGAAACCTGAGAAGGAGGATTGAGAATTACTTTCTGATCTGAAAGTTTGATCTTTCGGACTATCTTGTACACTTTGGTTAGGCAAATTTAGATTAGGTTGGACCCTAATAGGATCATTAAAGGAAAGATTTGAATATTGAAAATTATTATTTTGCTGAACAGAAGTCGGATTTTTGTTCATCCTTTTTGTGTATTGGTGCGGAAAAATAAAGTTTTTAGACTCATTTCTTTGAGAATTACTTGGAGATACTTGCTCTATTTCATCATTATTATCAATATTGAAACAAACTTGTTTAGATTTATTATACTTAGATGAGGAATATTTTGACTTTTGTGGAAAATTAGGATTTAAAACTGGTTCTGGAACCACCTTAAAATTGTCACTATGGATGGCAATTTCGCGCCCACTTTGTAAACATTGCAATATAAATCTATTACAACCTAATATGCCGACCACGCGGTAGGGTCTGTTCCACCTCTTAAAGAGCTTTTTAGGTACACCAGAGGGCTTAATATCTAATATATATACACGGCTTCCGATGACTATACTTCTATCTAGAGCTTTATTATGTTGTCTATTTACAAATTTCTGCGTTTCTATCTGTAAGTTTTCTTTTGCGATTTCCCTAATAAGATTTGTTCTTATTGTTAGGTCTTTTAGATCTTCGTGACTGAGACAAAAATCTTTATCTGGATTTGTAAAGGGAGTGATGTAATTATCGACATCGTAAGGGAGTCTTTTATTGTACCCATGGAGGACGTAATGGGGACTATCTCCTATGGTCTCATTGTAGGTGCTGTTTATACAAAGTTGGACAAAAGGAATAAAACCATTCAAAATTTCAAATCAATCTTAGTGTGTTTGAATGAAATGCTAAGTTTCACAGGTCGTAATAGCATGTATGGTAGAGCTGAATGTCATGACATTTTAGTGGATGGTGAAGCTCGTTGCAGTGTTTAAAGAAGGAAGAAACATATTCACATGCATTATCAGACAAAAGAACGCTGGGCGTATTATGCCTGACGATAACACAGTGTAACAGAGCATTAGCTATGTGCACACCACTACGGGAAGGAATTGGACAGAGTTCGATATAAAGAGTGAGAGAATCTTTGAACACAAGAATGTATTTAGCTCCCGTCTTCCTACACGTAGGCAAGGGACCTATTATGTCGGTGTGAACACGACTGAAAGGTTGATAAGCTATAGGATACTTGAAGATGGGTGCCCTTTTCGTAATATTGCCTTTAACTCTTAAGACAAGAAGGACACTCTTTGCAAAACTGAAAAACTAGTTTTGACATTTTGGGGGAGATATAACATTCTTTAATTCTCTTTTCGGTTAGGACATGACCCATGTGGCCGGAACCCAGACTGCAGTTACTAATATTTAAGACAGTATAAACTAAAGAATCAGGAATTTCAATGAGATATTGCATGTCTTTTGTAACAGTATAGAATATCTTTAATAAACGCATGAGGGAAACTAAATGTTTTACCATTTTCTTTGATGAATTTGATGATTGGAGATAACCTCGGACATTTTTCTTGCTCGTTTTTAATGACTTCAGTGGCTAAATTGAACAACTTTTTATTTAAGAAAGAAGATTCTATATCAGAGACAAAACTGACTGGGACAATAGAGGGGGGATTTCGTGATAAGAAATCAGGACAGATGTTTTTCTTTCCTTCAATATACAGAATTTCAGGATCGAAAGCGTTTACTTTGAGCGCCCACCTGGCAAGCTTGTGGGATAAATCTTTGTTTTTAAAAATGGACACCAAAGGTTGATGGTCCGTAAATATCTTAATTTTATATCCAAAGACGATATTACGGAATTTAGAAAGAGCCCATGTAATAGCCAAGGCTTCACGATCTATAGAACTATAATTTTTCTCAGCCTTACTTAACATTCTTGAAGCAAATGAGACGGGACGATCGTTACCTTTAGAATCTTTTTGTGCTAAAACTGCACCTAACCCAACACCACTAGCATCTGTACTAATGATGAATTCTTTATTGAAGTCCGGAAATTGTAATAAAGGCTCAACAATAAGCTTCTGCTTAAGTGTTTCAAAAGCTTTCTGTTGTTCATTTGTCCAGATAAACTTAGCATTTTTATGGAACAAAGATGTGATAGGCTGTGCAATGACACTAAATGAGGGAATTAAACTTCTGTAAAATGAAGTAAAACCTACAAAAGCACGAGCGGATGTGACATCCGTGTGAACAGGGAATGATTTAAGTGCTTGGAGTTTCGTCTGATCAGCGGATAAACCATCAGAACTAATAAGAAAACCTAAATATACAAGAGACTGTTTGAAAAAGTTCGCCTTTTCCAATTTGACTTTTAGCTTCGCCCTTTTCAAAGCTTCGAATACCAGTTTAAGACTTTGATAATGGGACTTGATATCCTTGGAAAAAACAATGATATCGTCAAGATATATGAGAGCATGGATGCCCAGGAGGTGGGAGAGCGCTGTCTCCATTATTTTACAAAATATGTTAGAAGTATTTTTAATCCCGATTGGTAAAAGTTTATGCTGATAATGACCTCGATGAGAGGAGAAGGCAAGATAGGGGCGGCTTTCTGTCGCGACTCCTATGCTATAATGATTCGAAATAAGATCGAGACTTGAGAATACCTGGGAATTTTCCAGCTTGGAAAGCGTACTTTGCACGTGAGGGAGAGGAGTTTGCACGGGAATAACATATTTATTAAGCTTTCGGAAGTCCAAAATAACCTTCGGTTTCACACTTCCTTTTTTGGGAATTACTAAAAGAGGACTGGAATGAGGGGAGTCTGAAGGCTCTATGTAGTCCTTCAGGATACAATCGTTGATCCAGTCATCGATATCTGACTGAAACTTATGAGGCATTTGATAATTTGGAGTGTATATATACTTTGGAGCATCTGGAGTTAGCTCCAGCTTAAATTCGCCAAGAGGCCAATGATCAACCTTGTCGTTCCCTAAAGCTATGACTTTATTTGAAATTAAGAAATCAAGGATTTGTTCCATTTGAGACGCATCCTGCAGTACAACTAGGTCCGCCTCTTTCTTCAATTTTGACAGTAGGATTTCTTTATATACATCTCGCAACTCGGTGTCGAAAAGTCCTTCAGAGGATTCGATTCTATTTACATGGAACATGTGCTTCTGAAAACAAGAGAATTTGCCTTGGATATGACAGTATTTTTGTCAAGAGTGATACAGGACGGACTGAAATTTATACATTTGATAAGGATTGTACCTTCATTCACAGAGCTTAAAACATTGGCAAAAACGATATTAGATATGCAGTTTTTCTCTGAAACAAGATAAATGTTATCTGAAGGGGACGTTCCCGCTTGCGATCTGACATTGACAGAAAGAATGGCGCTTGAAAAAGCTTCGAATTTGACTGTATTTGGCAAGGATAATTCATAACTTTCGTCATCAAAAATAGAAAGTTCATGAATGAAAGATTCGTTTTCGAAATTGAGATGATGCAATTCGGAAGGAGAATTGACAGATGTGACTTTGGAATCGTCTATATTCGAAGAGGATTTATCGTTGAGCATGGGATTGAAACTGGTTTTTGGATCGTGAATCAAAGGATCATATACACAGGAATTTTAGTTGAACCTGTTTCACCAACCATCGATAAAAATTCGTTCCTTAAATCAAGGATGATGGGAAGATATGAGAGAACATCAGTACCTAACAGCATATTTCCATTGAAAGTATACTGGTCGTTCACGATGATTAAATGAATATTAAAGAACTGATTGTTCAATAATAACTGGACATTTACTCTACCTAAATTCGGAATGTTATTCCCGGAGATTGATTTTAACACAATGTTATTATCCTTTAACTCAAGGGGATATAACTTATGTAACCTATCGAATACCTGGTAGCGTATCAAAGACACGCCAGATCCGATGTCTAAGAACGATGTGATTTCATAGATAAATTTATATTCTACTGTGAGATTTACCTTGAGGAAATAGCTCTTCCCGATTATGGGATTTTCTTCGACCTTACTTATACTTGTAGAAGGCAGATTATTATTGAAATTATTTACAACACTGGCCTATATTGGGCACATTACGACATCTGGAGGCTTAAGATTCGTAACCCCATTCAAAAAAATGAATTATGAAAAGAAGAAGACTGAGACGAATTTGAACAAAATTGTAGCTGATGGCGGAAATTGAAGGTGCGATTTCTTGGTGAAATGTGCGGTGAAGGCGGATTATAGGAGTGGAATTCATGTCTACCTGGATTATTTTTCACAGATTTATTATAAAAATTGGTGTTTGGAACGTAGTGCGGGTCCAAAAAACTTACTTGAGTCTCAATATTATCATCGTAATATTGAAAAGAATGCAGACATGTTTCTACCATTTCTGTTTCCAGAGTTTTGCGGAGCGGTTCTAGGCTGATAAAATGGCATATTCTGCACTTTATTAGAATGATTAGCACCTTTGGAATACGAATTTGTTAGATTTTGACAATGATTTACCTGGTAGTTCCCTTTTGAACTGTTTTGGCTTCGATTAAAACCCGAATTTAAACCTTTTGAGAATGATTGACTGGGACAAAAACTAGCTTGTTTTTTGAGCATATTTTTCCTGTTCAAACGGCGAGATACCTTTTACTCTGTTTAAACTTTGGGGTGAGAAGGGATTCCAAGAGGAATTTTGACAATTTCTTTGAGACCCACGAGGATGAGGAAGGTGACACATCGAGCAATAGGGTCTGTAAACGCACGAGACAGTGCCGTGACCATGCCTTTCACACCTAGTACAAAATAAAACACTACATACATTTTGATTTTTAGGAGTTGGAAATTGGAAATTTGGAGAATGATTAGAAGGAATTTTAGGCATACATTTTGTTGTATGTGCCTGGTGGAAGGATTGTTGCACTGTACTTTTCTCAGACTGAGTCAAGTACACTGGAATAGAATAGTTCGAAGATGCATTTTTGTTGGAGGACGAAGCAATTTTACCACTGTTTAAAACATGGGTTTTCTTTAAGTAAGTTTGAATCTATTTTGGAATGGAGTTTGATATATTAAATTCTTCATGAATCACTTTTTGGAACTGCGGTTTTGCGTTCGCATGTAAAGTAGAGAAGAGAAGAAGACGGCGCTGTTCGTCAGAAAATTTTACGTCATGTAAAAGAGAAGCTGAATCGAGGAACGTTTGCAGAGCTTTTTGTGATTCTGTTAAAAACTCTGGAAGAGAATGATTAAGGCTCCATTTAACATTTATAAAATCATTAAAAGCTTAAAAAGAGCTCTTAGTGACAAGAGGATTTAAACACAATGAAAGGTCCGTTTTAAACTCATCCCAAGAGTTCGCTCTAAACAATTCAGGAGTCGATTGGATAAGATATGAGACGTTACCCTCTTTCATGTTCACGAAACGAATATAAGCACGAAGTTTTTCGACGTCAGAGGTGATACCCTCATCTTTGAAATACAATTCTACTGATGAAATCCACATTCCAATATCAGGGCCTTTCCAAACGTTGTCTACGTAACCGACTTGAATAGGAATATTGGGACGTGTATGTGTTAAACGGTCGATGTTTAATGTAGGACGAGACATGGTGACAGAATTATTTGCAGCAGGAGGAAAAAGAAGATTTTGACCAGCATTTTCGGAACCTGGATTTTGCTCTTCAGCAGGATTTTCAATGGGATCTTTAACGGATAAGTCAATATTCTCTTCATTGTCCGAAGGCATTGAAAAATGTTATTTTAAAAGAAAAGATATTTTATGCGGAAAAAAAAAAATACATAAAAACATATACTATATTATTAGAGATGAATAAACTTACTCCGGCTGTACACTTTCTGATAGCTGCTTCAATGGAAAACTCTGGACATACTTTAACGTAAATAGAACAGAGGACATTAACCTCAATATTAAAGAAAATATTAAAAAAATTTAAAGAGCAAAAAAAAAATATATTAAATATAGAAATAATATTAAAGAGAATATAAATAAATTATATTTAATAAAAATTTCCCTTTTATCATATTACCCTCCTTCCGGGGAGGAGAAGTGATTTGCTTTTTTGAGTTTGACGAGATTCTGAATATTTGTTATGTACTTGTGAATGATCGCTTTCTTGAGGAAGAATTTTGAAATTGTTTCTTTTCTGGCCGGAATAATCTATAAACACAAAATATGAGAAGATTATACAATTGGAGGAACGAGCCTTCCAACTGCCTTCCGAGCAAACGTAACCATTGATGTGGTGCATTAGGATAGTTATATGAACAGTACTGTTCAAAATCTGCCATATAACTAATCAGATCCTGACCGGTTTCGTACTTATACTTACCCGGTTCTACCACTTTAACCTTTCGTGAATTCCTAGCTATCTCAGATAAAAGTATGATGGCCTGAGACAACAGCATTATCTGTCTTTCCATTATGTCCAAATTTGTAGGAGCAAATAACTGCGTTGGTCAGCCTTCATTTGGCATTGAAGTACCAGTATAAGCTGGTATATTTGTTGAAACTGGAACATTAGGTGGCATACCATAATAGCCAGAAGTCAAAGGATCTGGTGTACCTTGACCTAAGAAAGAAGAGACTTTTGGTGGTATTTGCAAGGGATCCACATATGTCTGCTGAGTCGCCTGTGTCGTAAAGATCACATCAGTTGGTGACGCTCTATATATTGGTGCTGCTGTGGTAACCATCCGAGAAGCTTGTTCAGTTCCAGCTGAGATCGGTGATGCTATGGGTGACCCAAAATTCATCAATGAAAAATCAGTACTCAGATGATCTGTTGGAATTAAAGCAGCGACGCTGGGTTCAGCCCTGGCGGGCTGCTGTATCTGTTGCTGATGCTGACGATGTTGAGCTCGTAGAATTGCAGCTTCTTCCTGTATATCTTGAAAACCTTTGGTTATGGTTGTAACCAATTCTTTCAAAGGTGCATCCATTTCGCCCCCCATCTGAGGCAAAGTTTTCAGTTTGGGAAGTGGTGTAGGAACCGCTTTAAATTCCTGTTTATCCCTTTTTTCCCTTTCCTCCTTTTCAGTTTTTTCTCTAATAAATCTTAACATTTCTTCCTGTGTAGGAGGAGGCAATCCCTCAACATCCTCAACGTTCACATCCACCAACAAACCATACGCCCCATCAACATTCGACTTCTCACTCCCACCATTCTCAACCTCATCCATACCCTGCTTCCCTGAATTCCTGTGTGGAGAAGACATTATTAGGCAAAAATATATATCAAATATTTCAAATATATATCATGAATGAAAAATGGTTAGCAAGAAAGTAGGATTTTGGAAGAGAAGACGAAAATCTGGATATGCGTTAATTACAAAATACAAATAAAATAAATACTAATGAAAGCGAACGTCTCCGAATTATGGACACTACAACGTGGATGTTGGATCTATCAAACTCGACACTCGGTATATACCAGTACGCTACAAATCTAAGTTCTTATCCCACGACTATCTAAAGTAAGTATACTCTAATATTCCAATTAGTACAATATTAGTTATTAAAAGGATTACAGTAAAGAAATTTTCATGTCCCTGTTCGGGCGCCACTAAATTTAAAGTTGATGTAAGGGAGGGTGGCATGCATTAAAACCCCAAAGGGAAAATCTAATGCGCTCCGAACGAAATAAGAAATACCCGGTTAGACAATGAGAAAAAGAGAAAACCCCCTTAAACATTCATACCCTAAATTTAAGAAGAAAACTAAGGCTAAAATCTGTTACTAAACCTGTGGCTATAATCTACGACTAAGAGGGACTATCAGATTGAAAAATGATGTTATAATATTAATTAGATGGACGGAGAACCTATTAACTGTTCCTACAGTAAGAGTGGTTAGTTGACTATTTGGATTAGTCCTATATTCTACCACCACCCTGATTAGAGCTAGCTTTACCTAACGACTACCGAGCTTTTCTTACCGAGAATTGATAAACCCAATTCCACATATATTTGGCAATTCAATCTTGAATTCTTTCAAAAGACCAATTTTATTATTTACCAATCAGCTTTCGGTGAATGAAATAGATGATTCTTTTTATTATATTTATTATTCCTTATCTCTTAAGGAGGGAACTAAATGTGTAAATGAAATTGAATAGAACTCGTTGAAACAGTACGCATATATTTACAAAATGATCATAAAGATCCTGTAATTCAGTACAGTAGAAACTTCCGTTGTATTACACAATCGGAAGTATCTAGAAATTAAAGTTATCCATAAATTCGGAAAGACGTTTCAGCTTTGATGTTAGTTTACTCGTTATATGGAACAACTAGTGTGGTTAGGTGTGTTATGCTATGGATGCACTAAAAGATCAATACCCAACTTGTAGATATCTGGTTTGGACGGTTGGAATTGCAAGTTGGTAATGAATTCAAGAGATTGTCCTTCCTTGATTATACGATTGAAGAATGAGCAGTTAAGCATCAATTGGATTTAAATTAAGCCAAGGATTGGCGATAAGCAATTAAGCACAGGATTGCTATTAACAACAAGTTTGCAGGTAAGCAATTAAACAACAAATTGCAAGTAAGCACCAGGAATGGCGATAGGCAATTAAGCCAGGAATGGCACTTAAGCCCCAGGAATGGCAATTAAGCCCCAGGAATGGCAATTAAGCCCCAGGAATAGCACTTAAGCCCCAGGAATGGCAATTAAGCCCTAGGAATGGCAATTAAGCCCCAGGAATGGCACCTGTTGAAGTGATAGAAAGAAAAATACATTATACTCCAAAAATCATCAGTTACTCAATACCTAAGATATGAAAAGGTAAATAACATGATTGTTGTGCATAATTATTAATTATCATGAAAAGCCTACCCTTAGAGATGGAAATCCCTCAATTAGGGTGACGTTTCTTATGGGAAATATTCTGTTTCTGAAGACACAACAATCTGAGAAGAGAAGAACAAAATCTCATTTATACCTTGACATTCATTGTAAATGGAGTTATCACACACCTATAAAGGAAAAAGCATTAGAAATCTAATATTGAATGTTCATTAAATCTTACTTGTTCCAGGTGTATGATTGTCTTGAATGATATGCAATTCAACAGCTTTGCACAGGAGCACAGAAATGATGTAATTTTGTGCTATTAAATTTTAACAACCTGTTGAGTGCCTAACTACTTTTATGTTTAAGAGCCTAAAGAAATCATAATTAGCAGGAGATGGGAAAGATCAATTATTAGATGCATCATATTAAAATAAAGAAAACAATTAAAAACCACACATTCTTGATGTACGTCATTGCATGTTTTATATATATAAATATATATACTATTTTTGGGAAGAGCTGGAGACACTGGACAGCGCCCCCAACAACGTTAATATCACATAAAGAAAATACATCAATCATTTAAATGGAAATAGAAAAAAATAATTTATATATATATATATATATATATATATATATATATATATATATATATATATATATATATATATATATATATATATATATATATATATATATATATATATATATATATATATATATATAGTAACTTATACTTGAGATTACTCCTACCCTTCCCTTTTGGGGAAAGAAATTAAACAGAGTGGGTGTACTCAAGCACACACTCTAGCGCACCTCACAATCAGATACACCTTTTTAACTTGCTTTTTGAGATTTTTGATTGAGTGGAAAGATACACGCTTAGTGCTCTTACGCAACAGACTTTTTATTTCTACACACATAAATAGTCGGAGAAGAAAAATGAATGAGAAGAATTTTTAATGCAAATTCTTTATACTGCAAAATTTTGTACAGTATGGATCTCGTCTATGTTACTCACAGAATTTGACAAGAGAGAAAGAAACCACATTCATGGACAGAAAAGCTCATTTATGCTTGTACAGGAACATCTTTATTGCATACTGGTGTCTATATTTATCCTTTACTTTCCACAGGGATAGCATATGATTATATATATATATATATATATATATATATATATATATATATATATATATATATATATATATATATATATATATATATATATATATTATATAATATATTTTTGAAAAATATTATATACAATACTATTTTAAAACACTTAAAATAGCAATGTTCATTAATAAAAATTACTTTAAGAAAGAATATTTCGTTTACTGTTATAAATACTAAGGCTTCGCAAAGCGGAAGTGAAAAGAGGATAAATCTGTTTTTTAGCTCAATAAACCCCGTTAGAGTACTTCCCATAAAATCTGACCCCGTTTTACTGTACTACGATGATTAATCCTCAACGTTACCTAATATGGACATGAAGAAAATGAAAAAAAAAAATTTACTGAAATATAACAGCTGAGTATTTTTTTTTTTTACACAAATAAATAAATTTACAGAATTAAAAATATATACTTATATTTATAAATATATTTTAATGAGCTGGTATTTTCCTTTAATATTTTATAGAATATTAAAAGAAAAAATAATTAATGAATAAGAGATTCTGTTTCAACAGAATGTGCGAGGCTACTTAGTGCAGAATGGTTATGTCATCAAAGTCAACGATGCTGCGACCAATGAAAATTAAGCACTAATTCGTTTGTATATTTTTTAATATTGGACTGTTTTTGCACTCATATGAATGATGCAAATATTTTATTAGAAAATATAATATAAAATATTTTATCAAAAGCAATAAATACATATATTTTCACTTACAGTTTTTACTGATACAAAAGAATACCTGCCCTTGTTCAATACACTCTATTATAAAAACAGCTTAATTTTCTACAGGAAGGCATCTACTTTTTCTGTGGAGAAATATGGGATGCATAAAGGAGCGGAATCGATGATAGGATGAATCTTGAAGTTCTCAATGGAGAAGTAGAAAATGTTGACTTTTTACTTGAAGGAATCTGATCTTCATAGATTATAACATCAAAGACGGTCGCCAGCGAATCAATCGCATAAGAAGAAATTTCTTACCAAATCTTAACAAAATCTTCTGCCACTTCGGCAATACTTTTAAAAGGAATCCTTTGTCACGTTTGACACTTTTTTAAAATAGTTCTGTGTCACGTTCGCCAAATCTTTTTTTTTTTTTTTAGAAAAAAATTCTAGTCACGGACGCCAAAACTTTCCCACCTGTTTCTTTTTCAATTACAGGGGCTTCAAGGAAAATGATACCGTGTGAGCCTACTCTGGAAGAACATCAGAGCTCGACAAAGATGCAGTAGGATTCCAACAGAAGTTATTTGCAATCAAGATAGACACAACAAATTTTTAGAAATGATCAAAGAAAAGATGATGGAGGTACAATAATACTATGCTCTATTTTCAACTTTTACTATATTCATATATTCATAAATCGAGATTCCTTTCTAATAAAATATTCTTGAAAAATAGTTTCACTATCCTTACAAATAAAATATTCTTCAAATAATTGTCAATATCATAAATCTTCTTAAAATTATAAAATAGTTAAGTATGAATACGAGAGACTTGTGGATTTGTACAAGTGAGAGAGATTCAATAAATTTGTAATATGTGAGCTTTGACTGAGAGAGAGAGAGAAATATTTTATGTAAACGACAATACCTGGGAATTCCGGAGATGTGTTTTCTTTTATGCAAAATATGATGCGAGAATTTAAGATTATTAACACATTCAATAATATTTCTGACAATAAATTCTGCACAAATAGTTTATCACATTGAAATAAATAACCAATAAGATTAGCACAGATTTATTAGCTCATTAGAAATACACAGTTTATAATAGCTAAAAACTACACTTTTCTGTGAGTGTCGAAATGGAAATATATGAAGAATAAAATATATGTTAATCACTTGCTAGATTAAACATTCGTAGAGACACTTGATAATAGATTTCTTAAAATAAATAAGTAAGCTTAAACACATAAAAGAATAATATTTCACTTGTGCTAGTAAATAAAATCACATGAGTGACTCATCACTCAGAGCTGCTGGGATCGACTTTCATGCAGAGCTCAACTTGGAACACAACCTCACTCTCTCAGCTCACTTCGTAGACTCTAGAGACTCTTTACTTTCTTTCTCATAACACTTAAATTATTGACTCAGGTTTTATTCACCTGACTCTCTCGTACGGCTTTTAAAGATTACTTACTAATTTTTACAAATTTAAATATAATTAAAATGCTTTTGTTTTTGGAAAAGCCTTTAAGAATAAATATATATAAAATAAATATTTATACTGTAAATATATATATATATATATATATATATATATATATATATATATATATATATATATATATATATATATATATATATATATATATATATATATTATATTTTATTTTATTTTATATATCATAAGAATATATATATATATATATATATATATATATATTATATATATAACATATATATATATATATATATATATATATATATAATATATAACAACTAATAATATAACACTACTATATATATATATATATATATATATTATCCTATATTTTGAGGTATTTGAGTAGACTTTATTTAAAAAATACTGTAGGTATGTAGTAGAATATTAACATTAAGAACATAAGAAATAGAGATAGTAAGAAGCCACATGGGCCTATCGAGACTGTCCCAGTCAAGCTAATAGAACTAATCACCTAACATGCTAATGACAATTGGCTCGAGTTTGTAAACCAAGAAGAAGATATATGAGCACAAGCGGCCAATCAGTGCCTGGACGCAAAGAACAAAACCAATAAGATGCTAGGTACAACAAATTGCAATGTCATTTACCAAGAGCAAGGAAGTTAAATAAACTGCACAACAGCTATGTTAGGCCAGTACTAGAGTACTGTGTACGAGCCCGGCCCCTCCTTCAAGGAAAGACATTAGAATATTAGAAATAAAAAGAGTACGAAGCCACATGGACCTATCGAGACTGTCCCAGTCAAGCCTATAGAACCAATTACCAAACATGTTCATGCAATTCAACAAAGCACCCTAGGGCTTGTCAATAACTTACATAGTATAAACAGTCTAAAGCGTGCTCATGCAAATGAGCATGTGTATGAATGCTGCACAAGGCTACTATATTTTGTTAAAAGATGGGCTATGGGTTATGTAAAATAAATCCCTTCCAACAAATTTTTTCATAGAAGCAGATTAGTAATTCCGGTTTCGAATGAAACCGAAATTTTTTTTTTTTTAATTCTGGTAGACCTCTAGTTTACATTCCCACCTACACTAAAAATACACTTGCTCTCGACTGATGAGGGAGGGGCTGATAAATATTTGCTTGCAAGCACTGATAATAATGGAAACCTTGGCCCTTTCCTGCCACCACATGAAGTTCTCTTCCTGTCAGGCAGCATCTCGATGTTCTCGCAGAGCCTCATCTCCTCTTTCTCAGATTGCAAATTTGAATTATCTTTGCGCCTTGATGACTGTCTCTTCAGTTTTATCGATGAGGTTCCTTGGTGTGATTCCTTTGAAAGTGAATGATATGTCAATGCAGTTTCAGCCATGAACTTATCAAAGTCTAGCAAATCTTAATCCTCATCTTCTTCAGTAGGTTTATTTGCTGAAAAGCTACCATCGTCACTATCAGTGCTGTTGCCAGGTTGATCAGGCGGTTTCCACTTCTGTGAATCTTTTTTTTTTTTTTTTTTTTGTATGTGAGGAAGCTCCTGTTATGCTATTTAAATGCATTTTTAGAAGTGGTTCACCGTCGGATTATCATTCTTGTGGGGTTTCAATGGCTTAAGGAATTCTTATTAGAAACCTTTTATATATCAAAACTAGATTTATTATTGAATCTAAAAGTTTCTCATAATTCTTCACCCAAAAAGTGAGAAGTATCGGCCATATTAACCAATACTGATACTGATACCAGAGAAAATGGAAGATACTGCTGAAACCGATACTATCGGTACATCCCTAATATATATATATATATATATATATATATATATATATATATATATATATATATATATATATATATATATATATATATATATATATATATATATATATATATATCACTATATATTTATATATATATATATACCGTATATATATATATATACCGAATATATATATATATATACAGTATATATATATATATAAATATATATATATATATATATATATATATATATATATATATATATATACATACATTATATAACCAGTATATATATATACCGTATATATATATATATATATATATATATATATATATATATATATATATATATATATATATATATATATATATATATATATATATATATATAATGGGTTATGAAAGAATCAGAGGTGGTGTGGGGTGGCAAGGGATGATGTTAGAGTAATGGAGAATGAAAGAGAGTGAGGGTGCCCAACCTATTATATGCGGATGATTTGGTTTTGTGTGGCGAATCTGAAAAAACTTTGATAGGATTGGTAGAGAGATTTGGCAAGGTGTGTAAAAGGAGGGATTTGAAAGTAAACGTAGAATAGAGTAAGATGGTTGTGAGTGAGGACAGTTCTCTGTGTAAAGTTATATTAGATGATGAGCAGCTGGAACAAATGTCTGAGTTTGAATATTTAGGATAAATGGTGGATGAAAAGAAAGTTGTGAATGGCTGGAAGAAGGCTGGTGCAATTAAATCCTTAGTGGATGTAAAGGGAATAAGTCTTGAGTGTGCTAGTGTCTTACATGATGGTATGCTATTACTTGTGTTAATGTATAGTAGTGAGAGTATGGTATGGAATAAGAGGTATAGATATAAAGTACAATGTGTTCAAATGGCAATCTTATGGGAGTGCTAGGTCTGAGAAAAATTGATAAAATGAGCAATGAACGTATTAGAGAATTTTGTGAAGAAAGGGGTAAATGAGAGAATAAATGAAAGTACATTGAGATGGTTTGGTCATGTGGAAAGGATAAATGATGGTCGATTGGTTTAGGCTGATATATAGTGGGTGAGTATGCTGGGAATCGATTTGGCTGGGTGACCGAAGAAAAGTGGATTGAGTTAGTAAAGGAATGCATGGAGTGTGTTTGGCAGAGGCGAGAAGACAGGTGCATAATAGGAGTGAATGGCGGGGTTTTGTGAGAGGGTATGGTTGTGGCTCATCTGTTCCAAGGGATGAATTCCAATATTGACAAAGATGCCACATAGTGAGGGACTGTCGCTGTTCCATGAGAAGTTCTAGAATTGGATTTTTCTTACTGGGCAGTTCTCACAAAGGCCTAAGTGGCGGTAGGGCTGGGCTTTTTTACGATTTGCATCATATTCTTCTAACTTTTCTGTTTCCAGTGCATGCTTCGCACCTTACTAAGAGGGAAGCTGAGTGATGATATATATATATATATATATATATATATATATATATATATATATATATATATATATATATATATATATATACTGCTATATATATATATATATATATATATAAAAGAGGTGCTTGGAAGTGCTGGAGGATCTACGCCATTCTGCTGGGGTGCTCCTAGGTTACAGGAGCAACCAACCAAAGTCAAGCAACGCCGACATGGGCACAACATGCTTGTTGCGACAAATTGGCAATGATGAGACAAAGAAAAATTTCAGGCGCGAAAGGACTCGAACCATCGACAACGTCGTCATTAGACAATGTACATGAGGCTCTACCACTAGTCCGATCTGCCTCTCTTGAAAAAGAAGATCTCTCGGAACAGTTTTCAAGTCTCCAGCTTCGATATCACTGCTTAGAAACGGTACTTATTTAAATACATAGAGGGGTTCTTTTAATCCCCTGCTGGGGCTACACGGCATTCTGTTAGTTTGCTCCCGTGTTACAGGAGCAACCAACCAAAGTCAGGCCACGTCAACATGGGCACAAACAATGTACAGGAGGTTCCAACATTAGTCCGATCCGACACCCCAGAAAAAGAAGGTATCTCATTACAGTTTTCAAGTTAACTGCTTCGATATCACTGATTTGAAACTCTATACTTATTTAAATCCATAGAAGGGTGGTTGGAATCCCTGCTGTGGCTACACGGCATTCTTCTGGGGTGCTGTTGGGTTGCAGCAACCAACCAAAGTCAAGGAACGCCGACATGGGCACAACATGCTTGTTGCGACATTTGCAATAATAAGATGAAGAAAAATTTCACTCTGGCCAGGACTCGAATCATCGACAGTAGCGTCGCCTTTAGACAATGTACAGGAGGCCCTACCACTAGTGCGATCCGCCTCCCCAGAAAAAGAAGGCATCTCGGAAGTTTTCAAATCTCCTGCTTCGATATCACAGCTTTGAAACTTGATACTTATTTAAAGCCACAGAAGGATGGTTGGAACCCCTGCTGGGGCTCCACGGGATTCTTCTGGGGTACTCCTGGGTTACAGGAGCAGCCGACCAAAGTTAAGGAATGCTGACATGGGCACAACATGCTTGTTGCGGCAAATTTGCAATGATAAAAATAAAAATTTCACTCGCGCCAGGACTTGAACCATCGATGACAGCGTCACCGTTAGACAATGTACAGAAGACTGTACCACGAGTTAATCCGCCATAGAAAAAGAAGGCATCTCGGAACAGTTTTCAATTCGCCTGCTTCGATTTCACTGCTTGGAAACTATGTACTTATTTAAATCCATATAAGGTTGCTTGGAACCCATATATATATATATATATATATATATATATATATATATATATATATATATATATATATATATATATATATATATATATATATATATATATATATATATATATATATATGAGAATAAAGTTTTTTTTCCGATGTCTGAAAAAATAAATAATTTTTCCAAATGTTTATTTGTGTTTTTCTAACATTTCATTTTTTCCTTACATGAGATCACAAAAAAAAATGAAGTTTTATTTCCTTCAAATTTTGTACAACCTTCCACATGATAAAACAGTTTTGGTCTTTAAACTCTTTATCCCAGTCAGGTATATTAAGCATATCTCAAAATTTGGTAAAATCGGCATTTCGGAAATCTAAAATTTTTTCCTTATTAGTTTGCAATTTGGGCCCAGATATCACATTCATATTAAATCTAATTATATTATGGTCACTAAGTCCTAAATTCTCCTCAACTCTAACTTCATCCACCATACTTTCATCGTTAGTTAATATTAAGTCTAATAGTGCATTGTGTCTTGTAAGTTCATAGACCATCTGGCTCAAAAAGTTATCTAGTATACAATTTATAAATACTGAACTACTACCTATCAAACACTGAGTCCAATACTCAACTAAATTAAATTAATAACAAAAATAATCACAATAATAAGTACACAAATTTCTAAAATCCACAGTTAAATACACAACACTAATTTGTTAACTAAATGCACTTTCAAATACACAGATTATAGTAGTAAAATGGGAGAGCAAAAAGGAGCACACCCTCACACAATGGCCACAAAACTACCATCATCTTGATTATACATACCATTTCCTCTCACATTCACATTTCCACCTACTTGTCGACTAGCATTAGCATTCACACTGCCTGCATTCACCTGTCTTTCATCGCTTCCTCCACAGTAAAAATCTTCCAATAACTTCACCATTACCTCATAGAGGTTTGCTTTAAGGGCGTCCCTATAAGACCTATACTGAGGTGGCGGTGAAGCCCTTTCATTCACTCCTCTGCCACTGTACACATCTCTATGTTCATTCTCCTCTCTGTCTCTTTCATTACTTTCAAATTCCCTATCCTCTACAATTTCTAACACATCCTCCCATCTCAACCGCTCTCCCGCCCATCTCATTTTCTCTTTTCTTCTCGCATTTATGAATTCCGCCATGGAGGTCGGAACTGTTTCTAAAAACTTCTTTAGCAAGCTTTTATTCCTGCTAATATTCTCATCCCCAAACTTCTTTCGCGCTAAAGTCTCCAATCTATGAGCATACATATCTAGTCTTCCATTCTTTCCTCTTCTCGCCTCATTAAAATCATTCACTCTTCTATACTTTACCCCCCCCACTCGTTTAACTTGGTCCAACATTCTCTCCTTTACTACCTCGTATTTTGGCTCACCCACACTTACAATTGCTCTATAAAAATCTAACATACATCCTTCCAAAAACTCCCCCAACTCTTTCACCCAAAACACACTATCCTCATCAAACTTTTCCTTACAATACCCTTCATACTCCTTGAAAAATTCCCCTACATCTTTCGTCCTGTATACATTAAACTTATTTATCTTTTGAATGTCCCAGATAAGGACACTCCGTTTTACATGCACACTAGACTCTGAAGATTCACTCAATTCAGATTCACCACCCTCACTCACACCATCATCCAAACTTGTATATAACGAATCAATACTTTTACTCTTCATTCGTCTTTCATGCCTTCTGTTTCTCAAGGTTTTCTTTTTCTTCTCTTTCTCATCTTTCACTTTCATTCTTTCATCATCCTCTTCCACATCACTTAATCCATTTTTCTCTTGTACTGCTCTTTCTTTCTTCTTATAATCTACCATAGGAGTAGAGGTCTTACTCTTCTCCCCTGTCCCTGTCCCTTCATTCAATCCTAATTCACTCGCAAATTTCTTATTCAGTATATCATCCATTCTGGCCATCATTCTCTCCTCCATTCTGTTTTCCATTTCTTGCACACCCTCTTTCATCTCTCTCTCAACTCATCTATTAATTCCTCATTCTCTTTTTCCTTCTTTCTCAATGCCTCTTTCAATCTCTCCACTTCCAACCGCAACTCCTCATTCATAGCCTTTCTTTTTTTTTTTTTTTTTTTTTTTTTACCACCTCTTTCTCTTACCCCTCTCAAGCCCCACGTTGGGCGCTACAAATATGTAGCGGATATACTTAATCTAAGCTACAAATCGATTTATTTATTGATCGTGAGGCTATCTTTCAGGGTAATTGAAGGGTATAATGACACCACATACATTTTTAAATTTATTACCGAAAATACAGGAAAAGAAATACACCACCACCACCGAGTTTATTAATAATAAATAAAGAGATAAAGTATAACATATGATCTACTTAACACCTGAACAATAAATACAGTACATACAATTAAAAGACTACCCCTATACCTAGTCAACCACAACTAAAGGTACCCGATTACATAATACACAAAACCTTTATTATATTTTACAAAAAGAAAACCCATGGATCCATTTACAATATAGAAAAAAATAAATAAAATAATACCAGAATATCATATACAATAAAATAAAACATGAAAATGTACAATAATAACAAGTAATATTCAATTATGAAAAAAAAATTAAATATATACACAATATGAAATAAAAAATTTAAATATTAAATACAAAAAAAAATATTTTACTCTATATGAAACAGAAAAGTATACAAGAATGTTACATGATATACAATATCGTACGAAATAACCATTAAGTTTATCAATGTACACCCTATATTGTCATTTACATATATACAATATTATCTTTACACCAAATATATAGTATACCAATACCCAATAAATGAATACACCAATATCAGAACTCCCAATATCATTTCATATTAATAAACCACAATTATTATAATTGTTTTCGTTTTTTAAAATTGTATATACATTATAATCTACAAATTTAATGAAAATTACAAATTATGACTTTAATTACAAATTAGGACTTTAATTTTTACAGATTGATATTATATACCACAATCCACACACATATTACAAATTGTTGTAATATTACACCTTGTTACAATATTACAAATTATACTCATTTTGGATTGCAAATTGTTATATTACACACTAAATTACAAATTGTTACAATACTAATAGTTCTATACCCAATCATATGCAAATAATACGCATAAATGTTATTCCTATACTCTATTTTTCTTTTAGAAATACACTCCTTATGTTCACAAATTCCTTTCCTATTATAGTACCAAAACCTTTTGTTTATTTTAGGTACCAAATCCCCTTTTCCTTATTGTTTCAAATCTTTTTATTTATTTTAGGTACCAAATCCCCTTTTTCTTATTGCTCCCGATCTTTTTATTTATTTTAGGTACACCTTATATTTCTTGCACATACCCAGGTACTCAATTTCTTCAAAGTCTCTTCCTTTGTCCAGCCAAAACAACCCCCAAAAAAAAAAAACTGTAAATAAACAATAAACAGATCCTAAGATAATAACATATAATAAAAAAATAATAAAAAAAATAATGATAAAAATGGCATAAAGAATACAATCAATAATAATACAATCAGATAAAATAATAATAAGTATTAACATTAACAACATTAAAAAAAACAATCACACTATAAAAATATAACAAATTAATTAATATAATGACATAAATGAAGAATAAAATAAAAACAAAACAAATAAATGGTACCTGGGCAGTTATAAAGTGTCCAGTTTTTTTTTCTTCCATAATTTCAAAGTTTCTAACTTTAACATGGGTGACCTTGACCCTACAAATAGACTCCCAATCTATCAAAAGAAATAGTAATATAATACTAATATGATATTACTATTAATAACAAAAAACATAATAATAATGATAAAAAATAAAAATAAAAATAATAATAATAAGAATAATAATAATAGTTTACATAATAATAATATAATAATAATAATAATACATCATAGTTTTATCCATACTTACTGTTAAACAACGAATCCTATTTCTTCCAAAGTTCCCACGAACCCCCAAAGATTTCTACCAATACACCAATATGCAAAATGTTCGCCGGAAGTCCAATACACCAAAAAAATCTTCACTAAAATCTTCACTTCACAACAGAATTTCAAATAAAAAAAAAATCGATTAATTCTTTGTAATTGTTTAAAAAAAACAAAACTTATTCTGCTGAAAAAAAAAAGAAAAAAACATTCTACAGGTAAGACAGCATTTAAAAACTAAAACAACAATCACTTTCAAAAAAAAAAAAAAAAGAAGAGTGGTGAATGTCAGACGACTGAGCAAAAGAAAAAGTTAGAATGGAAGGCTATTAAATCTGAAAGGACAGGAGGTAAAAGGATAGCAATAATATTGATGTCGTCTGACCCCTCACCACTCACACTCCATCACCTTGCATTCCACAATCATACTAAAAATATAAATAATATAAATATAAATAAATATATAATTCATAATATATAATATAATATATAAATAAATAAGCAAATAAATGTGACAAACCAAAAAATAATATATATACCTGGACTCGTATTTACTACAACATCATGTCCAAAGCATCACATAAGTTAAATGCTCTGAAGGCATTAACAGTGACTAACTTTGGTCAATATAAAGAAACCAACTCTATAGTATACAGACAATATCTTCATTCCCCCCTTTTAAGCTATATGTCACCCTCAAGAGCCCCCACAATATCAAAATCTAACATTCAGAAACTGGAAGTAGTCCAAAATAAAGCCCTTAGGATAATAATATGCTGCCTCCTCACATTACCTTCCAGCTGAAACAAAGATCCTACCTGATAGAGGCCCATCTTGACATGATAGGATGTCAATTCTATTGAAATTCACTCTCATCAGATCACCCTCTACATCAAACAACCCCTTCCACCTACAAATAATAATGTCACCAGCAAAATACTATTCTACAATTTACAACAATTTCTTTCCATCATTCCCCCCCCCCCCCATCACCATCACTCGAAATTCACATCATTAAACATATTCACACACAATTAACTCAAGAAACTATTTCCTCATACCCAAACAATACCATACTCCAAGGACATCTACCTGAATTTGCAGTAGTGAGCAAACTTTGGACAGCCAAACACAGGTAATGCTTTCATGGCTCCACTCTGGGCACCACCCCCACCCTCCTTTCAGGAATACAAATTTGATTATCTTGTAGATCCCTCCCCCTACTATCAAATATGCCATTATCAAACCATCGACAACACAAACTATCTCATAATAGCTTGCCCTGCTTTAGATGGCATCAGGAGCACTTTCATTACACTAAAACTTTCAGATCTCTGGGCGCTGCTGGCCATGGTGGGGAAATACTTGAAGGTCTCATAGGAGGGGAGTGGGGGGTGACATTAAGTGAGTATATATATATATATATATTCTTGAGTTTTTGGATAATGAACAGAATGAAAAAAAGATGTCAGTAAAAAAGTAAAGTTAATTTATACACATATCACTTATTACTGGACTGAACTAGTCCATAAAACCTGACTGAATTGACTGAGTCCCAGACTCGGTACTCACTATTTTAAGCTGTTAAAAATATTTGTCCCTTCCAGGTACTCAGAAGAAAATGGACAATATACTGAACTTTTTAAAATGCAGGGTCTTATGAGGATAAAATTTACTCCAGATTTTAATAAACTTATCATTTGTACAACAGGAGGTTACATGCTAATGGTTCATAATCTAAGTTTATTAGATTTGCCCAAGGACCTTAGAGGATTTAAAGTAAGTAAGAAAAAAAAGTAATATTTATTATTATTATTATTATTATTATTATTATTATTATTATTATTATTATTATTATTATTATTATTAGTTTATTCCTTTCCCCAGAATTGGTGAGGTGAAGTAGCATATACCCAGAACAGAAAAGTAGTAGAAGAACATGAAGCAAGTCAAAAAGAAAGCTACTCCCCCCTTACCATCCCCTCCATACCCTTAAGTGATAACTCGTCGCAGGAAGAAAAATCCACCCTAGGGCTTCACAATACTGAGACTCACCCTTACCGTAGTATCTTTGAAATGTAGGATTCATCCCCTGGGCAAAGCTCACAACCATACCCTCTCAAAAAACCCAGCCATTCACTCTTATTATTCAACTTTCTTCTCGTCTCTGCCAAACTCACATTTCTTTAGTTTCTTTACTGACTCAATCCACTTTTTCTTTGGTCTTCCAGCCAGTCGATTCCACTCACCACTATACATCCATCCATTAACCAACCAACTATAATGTTCCAGTTCCAATTTGACCAATCCCATCTCAATTGTATTCTACTCCGTTTATCTCATTTACGCCTTCACCTTTATTTCACATCTTCTATCTTTACACCACACAACTCCCTAATCGTTCATTCCTCATTTTATCAAATCTTCTCAAACGTAACACCCCCCTAAGATTGTCCATGTAGACACATTGTACCTTGAATCTATAACTCTGATTCCAGACCATAGTTTCACTACTACACATTAACACAGGTAACGGCATACCATCATGCAAAATCCTAGTGCACTCAAGATTTGGTCCCTTTACATCCACCTAGAATTTAATTTGCACCAGCCACTTTACCTTTTAACCATTCACAACTTTACTACTGAACTCTGCATCATCCATTCCCTTTTCATCCAACATATATCCTAAATATTTAAACTCGGATACTTGTTTCAGTTGCTCACCATTCAACATGACTTCACACCATGCGACTCTCGTCACGTCACAACCTCAAATCTTTTGACATCTACAATTACCTTTAAAATTTGTTAGAACGCTTCCCTTTTTAACATATCTAAGCTTTCAAGATTATTATCAATGGTCTGAACTTTAGATTCGCTGCACAAAACCAAATGCACCCGCATCCAATACGATAGTCTATACTCTACTTCATTCTCCCTCAGTCTAACATCATCCATCCTGCCACCCAATCTCTAATTCTTCATAAAACCCCAGTCCATTGTACTAAATTAAATAATCCAAGGAGACACTAACACTTTTTCAACCAAAATACCACCATATATCTACCCTACAATACGACACTCCGATAAAACTAATTTCTCTGTAGTGTCCTACAGTCTGCCTATTTATCCCCTTCCCTTATGTAAGTGTTACTATTACTGCTTCCCTAATCCTCGAAACCTATCCCATCCATAAAGCTTGTATATCACAACTTCCAAATCCATTTAATCTCCCATCTCGCCTCCATCTTGATCATTTCACCAGTAATTCCATCTTTTCCTGCTAGGATTTACCATTTTCAACTTTCTCACTCTATACATTTAGCTGCTATTTACTAATTACCGCTTTCCCATCCTGCACTATCAAACCCACACACCATTCCAGTATCAACTCTCATTACTGCAATGTTGTCAGATTTTCGAAGTTTCCCTCCACACTCTCCTCACACCATTTTCATCAGTTACGAATCACCATCCCTAATATGTTCTATTCTAAGCAAGATTCCCTTATCCTCATTCTAACCTTTGCCTTTCTCAGAAAAGCTTCCTTTTCCCTTGTAAGACCCCATTCATAAAGCTTCCAAAGATCTAATTAGCTCAAGTTTATAACCATGGATGTAACTTTTAGTCGTCTTTTTTTCCTTCTTTATATAATTCCAAACACCTTTCTTTGAGACGCTCATCATTGGCTGCTTTAGCACATTCAACCACCCTCTTTTTTACTTTTTAACCCTTGCATCGCCTCTTCATTCCACGATTCATTTGTACGAGTTCTTAGCTTCTTACTTAGCACATCCACATACTTCTTTGCACTACTAACAAAAGCTTTCCTTCATTTGCGTCTGATTATGTTTCTGTTCATCTGATCACCATTTCAACTAATTTTTGGCAACGCTCTTGAATACTTTCCTTATTACCCTGTCATTTTCTTTCTTACTTCTACCCACTTCCTTCCTATTATCACCTTCCTCTGCATCCAACCCCCCACTAACTTAGGGTTAAAAAACAACATAGTGATCTGATAATCCCATCCCCAACCCTCACTGATTTTAACGTCTATCACATACTTCAACATCTCCTCACCAAGCAAAAATCAATCTAATTTCGCTTCGTGATACCAACCTTTTACCTTCACCAACTCTAGTAACTTATGAAAAACTCTTGTGTTTGAAGAAAGTATTATCTACGCACATACCTCTCCTCACAGAAATCAATCACTTTCCTACCTTTCTCATTTTCTCCCGTCACCCTAAAGTTACCTGTTATACCATCTCCTTTTTGATCACCTATTCAACCATTTAGGTCGTTCAACACAATCAGTCTGAAGCTCCTACTCACCCCATCCAATGCATCATTCAGATTAACCCAGAACATCGCACTCCTTAACATCACCCTCAGTTGGACCATATTTTACAACGTATACATTCCTTGACGTTTTCAAGCTTAAATTTAACCATTAGAAATCTAGTACTAACACAAACAAAATCCACCATAGCTCTCGGCCACAGGTCACTGACCAGAATTCCAACTCCTTCTCTCCCTCTCTCATTCCTATCCACTCCAGCACATACATTTCACTACACATCTTCACCGCTTCCTTTCATCTTTATTTCAGTTACAACGAGCATCAAATTTACCCTTTCTAAATATGAATCACCTCTCTCTTCCTCTCCTCAACATTTATTCCTCTGACATTCCATGTAGATATACAATTCATACAGTTTCATCAAAAGATATAAGGTCGCTTATGTCGATCACAACCATGTCCGAGGGCTGCATAGGCATACCTAGCAAGAGTTAAGTGATAGAGGGCAGCACACCCAACTTCCATTGTTCCTTTAGTCGCCTTCTACGACTCGCAGAACATACGCTGCAGGAATTCTTTCTCTCCCCACACACCGATTAATGGAAAATTGTCTGTAATAGTGATATTAATGTTTTATGGTTTGTTTGTGATTTGGAGAGTCTACTCTCGTGTAAGAAGAGTGGCTATAGAAACGCAAAAGAATTAAAGTTTTATGGTCTGTTTACGATTCGGAGAATTTACTCCCGTGTAGGAAGAGTGTGGGTATGAATTCAAAAAAATCATACCATTGGGCACTGGAATGTGAAGGGATATACCCCACAAACCAAAAGCCCAATGGGAGGTACTCTCCCGCTCTCAATTTAGTTGCCTCTTACGACACACACAACAAACGCTATTGATATTCTTACATCTTTACATTAGGGATGTACAGGAACCAGAATTTTTGGTTCCGGCTGGAAGTTCCCCGGAACTTATCGACTTCCGCTACACCTTACATATTCTACTGAAAACTTGTCTGCTTAACAAGTGGAGTCTCTCTAGAAGTATCTGGCATCTTGTCATATCCATTGTGAACTCAGACTCCTAACAACCCTCTACTTCTTATCAGCATTCCGATTTAAAAAGTATCATTGCCCATAAATTTTTAAGTTATGATGATTTGTGAAGAAGGATGGAAACAAAACGAAAAGGGGGGGGGGAAGGAAAACGAAAAAAATCTCAGGTGTTGTGGACTTTGTAATTGAGATGGAAAATTAATCTAGCAGAAAATCGGTTTTTTCAAAGCCATCTGTAAGAAGACAGTATTTAGAATGCGTGAGCTTTTGATCAAGGAAATACCCTTTTATTTTAAAATTGATAGCTAAAAAAAGAATGCTGCCTGCCCTGGCTTCATCACTTTCTGAGAGGTTTTTTTCAGAAGCGGTGTTGGTTGGTGTACGAAAATAAGTTGCTCACTATGTTGTGGAGTTAAACGTGATCTCTTTTCCGTCAACACGTTACGCTTCTGAAAAAAAACCTCTCAGATAAAGTGATGAAGCAGTGCAGCCGATCCTTCTTTAGCTATCATTGTTATAAAAGGGTATTTCCTTGATCAAAAGCTCCACCATTTCTAATACTTCTCTTCAGAGGCTTTTGAAGAAACCGATTTTTCTGCCACTAGATAATTTCCATCTCAATTACAAAGTCACACAACACCTGAGATTTTTTTCGTTTTCTCCTTCCCCCCCCCTCTTTCCCTTTTCACCATCTTCACAAAATCATTAATAACTTAAAAAAATTACGGGGCAATGATACTTTTTAAATCGGAATGGCTAATAAGAAGTAGAGGGTTGTTAGGAGTCTGAGTTCACAGTATGGTTATGACAAGATGCCAGATACTTCTAAGAGAGACAATCCACTTGTTAATCAGACAAGTTTTCGAGTAGAATATGTAAGTGTAGCGAAAGTCGATAAGTTCCGGAAACTTCCAGCCGGAACCAAAAAATCTGGTTCCTGTACATCCCTAATGTAAAAGATTAAGAATATATAGCGGTTGTTGTGTGTTCGTAAGAACAACAAATTGCAGAGCGGAGAGTACCTCCCATGCCGGCTTTTGGTTTGGTGGGGTTATATCCTTACATTCCATGCCCAATGGTTATGATTTTTTTGAATTCTACCCACACTCTTCCCTACACGGGAGTAAATTCTCCGAATCGTAAACAGACCATAAAACTTTAAATTCTTTTGCGTTTCTATAGCCACTCTTCTTACACGGGAGTAGACTCTCCAAATTACAAACAGACTTAAAAATTCACTTCTACCACTATTACAGACAATTTTCCATTAATCGGTGTGTGGGGAGAGAAAGAATTCCTGCAGCGTATGTTCTGCGAGTCGTAGAAGGCGACTAAAGGAACAATGGAAGTTGGGTGTGCTGCCCTCTATCACTTAACTCTTGCTAGGTATGCCTATGCAGCCCTCGGACATGGTTGTGATCGACATAAGCGACCTTATATCTTTTGATGAAACTGTATGAATTGTATATCTACATGGAATGTCAGAGGAATAAATGTTGAGGAGAGGAAGAGAGAGGTGATTCATATTTAGAAAGGGTAAATTTGATGCTCGTTGTAACTGAAATAAAGATGAAAGGAAGCGGTGAAGATGTGTAGTGAAATGTATGTGCTGGAGTGGATAGGAATGAGAGAGGGAGAGAAGGAGTTGGAATTCTGGTCAGTGACCTGTGGCCGAGAGCTATGGTGGATTTTGTTTGTGTTAGTACTAGATTTCTAATGGTTAAATTTAAGCTTGAAAACGTCAAGGAATGTATACGTTGTAAAATATGGTCCAACTGAGGGTGATGTTAAGGAGTGCGATGTTCTGGGTTAATCTGAATGATGCATTGGATGGGGTGAGTAGGAGCTTCAGACTGATTGTGTTGAACGACCTAAATGGTTGAATAGGTGATCAAAAAGGAGATGGTATAACAGGTAACTTTAGGGTGACGGGAGAAAATGAGAAAGGTAGGAAAGTGATTGATTTCTGTGAGGAGAGGTATGTGCGTAAGTAATACTTTCTTCAAACACAAGAGTTTTCATAAGTATACTAGAGTTGGTGAAGGTAAAGGTGGTATAGAAGCGAAAATTATGATTGATTTTTGTTGGTGAAGGAGATGTTGAAGTATGTGATAGACGTTAAATAAGTGAGGGGTTGGGGATGGGATTATCGGATCACTATGTTGTTTTATGTAACCCTAAGTTAGTGGGGGGTTGGATGCAGAGGAAGGAGATAAGGAAGGAAGTGGGTAGAAGTAAGAAAGAAAAGTGAACAGGGTAATAAGGAAAGTATTCAAGAGCGCTTGCAAATAAATTAGTTGAATGTGATCAAGATGAAACAGAACAAATCAGGACGCAAATGAAGGAAGCTTTTGTTAGTAGAGCAAGAAGTATGTGGATGTGCTAAAGTAGAAAGTAAGAACCTTGACAATGAACGTGAATGGAAGAGCGATGCAAGGGTTAAAAGTAAAAAAGAGGCGTGTTGAATGTGCTAAAAGCCAATGATGAGTTCAAAAGAAAGGTGTTTGAATATATAAAGAGAAAAAAAGACGACAAAAGTTGCCATCCGTAGAGAAAAAGTTGCAAGCTAAATGAAAAGTTTGGAAGAGGATGAATGGTCTTACAAGGAGGAAGCGTTTCTGAATGAAAGCGCAAAAGGTTAAGAATTGGAGAATAAGGAATCTGCTTAGAATAATGTTGAAGAGGAGGGTGCGATTCCATAACTGATGAAAATGGGAGATGTGAGGAGAGGTGGATGAACACTTCGAAATCTGCACAACATTGCCATATATGAAAGAGTTGATACTGAAATGTGCTGGTTTTGATAGGCAGGCATACATCATGAGCAGAAACACGAATAGATATAATCAGTCAACTCTAAATCATTTAGAGTGAGAAATAAAAAATATGGCATACTACATATCAACTCTACGAATACAGGTTACTAAAGTATGAATACATACATAACAATATAATTAAGCGGTGTGAATAATGTAATCAAAGATTTTTAGGGTGACATAGATAGGTGATTTAAATGATTTTGGTAATAATAATGATTGTGTAATTAAATAAGCATTTATGGATGTAGATATAGTTTACCGAGGTAATATTAGAGGAAGCAGTAATAGTTAACACTTAACATAAAGGTAGGGGATAAAAGGAACTGTCAGCGAACTACAGAAAATTAGTTTTATCGAGTTCGTATATAGGTTATTAGATAGATATATGTGTGAATTTTAGGATTGAAAAATGTGTATGTCTCCTGCGTTATTAATTTTACATGGTAATATGGTTATATAAGTCAATTTCAAGATTGTAGTATATATAATATATATATATAAATATATATAGTGTCAGGGTAGGTATGTATTCAATAATCCTCAGTAAGAATGAAAAGATGATATAAGTAAGTAATTAGAGGGGATGTGAGTGTGGGTTCAAGGGATGTTTAATGACATGATTTTAGTGCAGCGATAACATTGAATTTGCATGAGGATTTAGGTAATAAAGGTATTTTGGCAGTATAATATTGAGTAAAAAAATATAAGAAAACTTCATAAATGGTTATTTTATTATATAAGAAGTAAGGTTTAATAATATAGTTATGTAGAATGAGACTAGAGTCCATGTTGAAAGTCAATGTTGGATATGTACGTGTAGAGCAACTATTGAAAACAAGTATACGTAGTTTAAATATTATTTTAAGAATATATGTTAGTATGAAAATAGGATGGATGATGCAAGAGTTCAGTTAAAGTAAAGTTTAGTGATTATAAAATGTAGGAAAGATGCTGTGCCAATAAATTCTATTAGGTGTTGGATATGTAATAAGTGAGACCAATAATTCTTGAAGTTGACAATACTAGAGAGCAATTTATATCTAATAAGAGCAATTCAATCAATCACGTTAAATATTGTTTACCTTATGATATGGATTAATTATACATGGTAGTTCTACTCTTTGTTCTGAAGAGAGCTATCCAATAAATCAAACATATATGTGATCATAGTGTAATATCTATAGATTAATGTAGAATCAAGTGACTTAGCAAGAGTGCTGATATTCTATCGAAATCCAAACGTACCACCGCTTATAATCCCACTAACGAAGGCGGTGTACGTTTGAGAAGATTTGATAAACCATGCTAAAGATTAACTTGATGTGAGGACCGTAAATTCATAGGAATATATTTGCAATAGTTCTGACGATGAAGTGTAAAGAATAAGAGACGAATAAATAATGAATATGAGAGAGTAATAAACAATAGATGAAGATAAATAAAATATTAACATATGAAGAATGAAATTTAGGATTCATATATATGTGAAATCTATAATAATAACATATTATAATGTTTAGTGAATTATGTGATTATAATGGATGTATATGAGAATTAGTGAAGGTGTGACATTGGAGAATGCGACTGGCATGGATATAGAAGACATATAGAATAAAGTTATTGATATAAGTCAGTATAATAAACTAAAAATAAATAAGTGATGATTATGCAAAGAAAAAAAAAGAAAATAGAATTTAAATATATAAAGAATGAATGGCTGGTTTTTGAATTTATAGGTATGTTGTGAGCTTATGCCAGGATAATGAACCTCACAACATTTCAATAAGAATTACTACATAATAGTAAAAGATGGTGAATAGTCTCATATATGTATAATATCTCGATGATGTGTCTCAGTACGTAACTGAATAATTAAATAGTTAATCTGAAACTCTTAAGGGATATATGAAGTAATAATAAGGAAAAAATAAGAATAATAGAGTTAAATATGGACAGTGAGGAATAGATAGCATTTCATTTATGAACTTTGCTTTACAGTGTAAACTATATTAAATCTACTTATATTCTATATCTAATAGTAATAATGCACTACTCACTCACTACTACCATCCAAATCTAGAGTGAGAGTGAGATAAAGAAACTATAATAATATAAATAAATAAAATAAAAATAATAATAAATTAATAATAATAATTAATAATAAATAATGATTAAATTCTTCTTTCATGTATATATATCTTCAAACTCTATTATTAACTTTTCTTATTTGCTCCACTTTATTAAATCATTTCTACTACACTCTTGGAGCAAAATATTAAAATTAAAACTATTAATAATAATATATTATATAGTAACACAATTAATTATGAGATCAATACAAAATTATTACGTATGATACAAATAAATATATATATATAAGGTTTATTTAATTAGCCATGTTAGATAATTAAATAATATTTAAATCACTTCTTAAGATCCCATGCAATTATAAAAAAGTTCGTTAAGGATAGGATATATGCTCAGCATTTACTCAAGTTGCGAAGATAACTGAACAATCCATCAAAATGAGACAATAAATATTTAACTTAACTTGCTAAGATTTCATAAAATATACTTGTGCTAATAATTATAGTATAAGCTGAGAACCTATGAAGTAGAATCAGCAGTCAATATTATACAAGTACATAATGAAGATATTATTGACCTATAGTATCAGAATCACTAAGTATAAACTCAAGTAGTAATCATTATGATTGAGTGAATATAAATATAAATTAACTATCTATTTATTAAGTATACTTTGAAAACTAGACATATATTTATTCATTCTGCAATTCAATTATTCTAAATAAACTCAAAGTAAAATAATAATAATAATATATCATATATAATAATTATAATTAATTAATATAAATATAATATTTAAATAATAACTAAAAAAATATAAATAAATAATTAATAATAATATATAATAAATAAATAATAATAATATAAAATAATAAATATTATAATATCAAATATAATTAAATATATAATATAAAATAAAATAATAAATAAATAATTAAATAATATAAATATAAATAATAATAATAATATATAATTATAATAATATAATTATATAATAATAATAATAATTATATAATAATAATTAATAATATATAATAATAATAAATGAAATAATAAATAAATAATATATATATAATCAATAATAATTCATAATATAATAATAATAATAAATAATATAATAATAATAATAATAATAATATAAATAATATATATAATAATAAATAATATAAAACTTGTTTAAGAGACTAAGAATTCCAATATATACAATGGAAATAATATACCATAATGATATATATTAGGAACTAAATAAATTATAAATATCTCATACGTTTATAAGTGTCATCACCCCACCTCCCCTGTCACTATGTAGTATACTTTCAAGATATATTATCCCCTACCTAATGGCCTAGACAGTACGTAACCTCAGAGAGTACTGAAATTTTATAGTGATTATATTGTAATGATAATTACACTGATGCCATCTATAATGCTAAGTTATATAAGGCAATTCTTATATTATGAGATAGTTTATGTTGTTGTCGTTAAATGGTTTTGATAATGTTCTATTAATTTTGATATAGTAGATAGGGAATGAGTATCTTACAGATAAAATAATCAAATTTGTGATTCTGTAAGGAGGGTTGGAGTGTGCCCAGAGATGTAGCAGCGTCATTGAATAAGCTAATAATATACACTTGTTTTGACTGTCCATATATAAATGAGTTGAGCTAACTCTAATACATACTGAACATATAAATATATCTAGATATGAAGTGCTTTAGATATTGATTAATATTGTTATACTGTGAGTGATAGTATTGAGGAATAGTTTTCTTGAGTTTAAAAATCTGTGTGTGAATATGTTATAATGAATTGTGATATCGTATATAGTGTGATAGTTGAAATGTATGACGGTAGTGATGAGGGGTATAAATATTAGGAAGAATAATATGTTGTTAAAATATATTATTTTAAATAGTTTCTTTGTTTTTCCTATAATATTAGATATATTTGTATAGTATGGAAGGGGTTGTATTGTAAAAGTTGATAGTGATTAATCTGATGAGAGTTGAATTTCAATTAAGAATTGACCTCCTATCATTCAAGATGGTGAGCCTATCATACATAGGTAATATAAGGATCTTTGTATATCAGCTGGTATAGGTAATGTGAGGAGGCAGCATATATTATCCTAAGGGCTTTTATTTAGATATACTTTCAGTGATAGATAATGTTTATAGTATTTAGTAATTAATATTATGCGGAGTCTCTGTAAGTGTAGTAACAATATAGACTTAAAAGGGTTATAATATATATATTGGATATAATGAAGGGAGAGAATACTAATTAAGTTGGTTCTTATATTTGAACAAAATTTTCAGATTAATAAAAATATTAAATTGCATCTTCAGACATTAATCATTAATACTTTTATGTGAATTCTTTCCACAATTACTAAAAAATGTAAGTTCTAATATAATATGTTATTTTATGTATTAATAAACATTTAATTTTATAACTTATATAATATTTATATATATTAATTTATTATTATTAAATAATTATATTAATTATGAATTATTATAATATATTTATTATATATTTATTATAAGTTTATTATGATATGAATAAAATTTATATGATTTGGAATGCAAGGTGATGGAGTGTGAGTGGTGAGGGGTCACAAACATAATCTATAAATATATTATTTGACTTATCCTTTTACCTCCTGTCCTTTCAGATTTAATAGCCTTCCATTCTAACTTTTTACTATTTGTGCACGTCAGTCGTATCTGACCATTCTACCACTTATTTCTTTTTTTTATTTTTTGAAGTTGTTGTGTTTTAGTTTTTAAATGTACTAATGTCTTTATACCGTATAGAATGTTTATATTCTTTGTTTGTGTTTTGTAAACAATTACTAAATGAAATTAATATGATTATTTTTTTATATTTATATCTCAAATTATTAAGCGAAAGTTGACTTAAGAATCTTAAGATTTTTTGAAGTGTAATATGATACTTTCGTAGACAGAATATATTATTGCTTTGAGTATTAATATTTAGGTAGAAAAATCTTTGGAGGTATTACGTAGGAACCTTGGTAAAGAATATGAGATTACTCATTGTTACAACATATAATAGGAATAAAAACTTATGATATGTATTATATATTTATTATTATATAATTATTTATTATGCTATAAACTATATTATTATTATTCCTAATATTATGTTATTATTTATTTATAATCATTTATATATTATAATATAAAATTATTATGTTTTATTTAATTGATTTAATTAATATATAATATTCTTATATAGTATTTAATAATCTATTTTCATATGATAGTTATTGGGAGTCTTATTGTTGAAGTTACTGACCCACCCATTGTTATTAAAGTTAAAACTTTGAAATTATGCGAAGAAAAAAAAAGCCATTGATGATGTTTTGAAAATGTCCTAACATAATAAGTAGTACCATTTATTGTTTGTTTTTATATTTAATTCTCATTTAGGAGCGATCATTATGATTAATTAATTTGTTATATTTTTATTATAATGTGTAATTATGTTTTATTTAATGTTGTTATGTAATAATACTTTAATTATTATTATTTATTCAATTGTTATAATATTATAATATAGTTATCTTATTTGTATATCTGCACAATTTTTATATAACATTATTTTTTTTTATTTGAAAAGATTTATTATTATATCGAATAAATATTATTAGGGCTCTTTTGAAGTCTCTTGACACAAGAAAAATCTTTTCTGATATGAATATTGTTCTTGTATTACTTAGTGGGGTGTACAAAGTCAATAACAGATAACAGAATATTTTTTCAAAAATATTTTTGTAGGGAAAGGAATAAATACTTTATGGGCTTAAAATATAAATATAAATAGATCCTAGGGTATAGCTACACTATATTATAATATGTTACATACATGAGTGAGATATTTAAGTTAATTGATGTATACAAGGTACTAATTAATTGATGGTACCACTATATAATTAAATCTAATAGATTTAAAACATGCACAAGTAAGGAAAAGTGGTATTCTTGACTCAACCTTAGTTTCCCAATGATCAACAACCAAATCATTAACTTTTCCTTCCCAAATTAAACACTCATTCCACGCAAAAACTATTTTCATGTCATTTATCTTGCGGCTTCCCTAAAGAACTTATGAACTTCCTCTTCATATTATTAATTCAAAGTGCGTATTATTTGCATATGATTGGGTATAGAACTATTAGTATTGTAACAATTTGTAATATAGTGTGTAATATAACAATTTGCAATCCAAAATGGGTATAATTTGTAATATTGTAACAAGGTGTAATATTACAACAATTTGTAATATGTGTGTGGATTGTGGTATATAATATCAATCTGTAAAAATTAAAGTCCTAATTACTAATTAAAGTCATACTTTGTAATTTTGCTTAACGATTTGTAGTATAAAGTATATACAATTTTAAAAAACGAAAACAATTATAATAATTGTGGTTTATTAATATGAAATGATATTGGGAGTTCTGATATTGGTGTATTCATTTATTGGGTATTGGTATACTATATATTTGGTGTAAAGATAATATTGTATATATGTAAATGACAATATAGGGTGTACATTGATAAACTTAATGGTTATTTCGTACGATATTGTATAT
>JABUQX010003858.1:0-2500 GCA_015478945.1 Trachelipus rathkii | reverse complement strand
ATTAGTAAAACTATCAAAATTTTCACATCTAAGAGAACTTAAACGTAGTTTAAGTGGTCAATTTTTTTTAGCAGAAAGTTAAAAATAGACTTTCGAATAAATTATAAGATTTATTAAATTTAGTTATTGTTCTATATCATGTTATTAGTTAGTATGTGTCTGCGATAAGTGAGATAGTGCCGTTGTGGTCGTTTGGAATATCATGGATTGAGTGGATGTGGGGGTTGAACAACATGGACGGGGATCGCTAATGATTTACGCCACGTCACGAGTAGCCTAGACGATACACTTCGCTATATGGAAGTGTCACTATCTAACTCTCAACCTAACCTCTATACAATTTGTGTCGATTCCCAGCCTATTCAGGGATTCTTTCCATAAAACTTAATATTCCAACATAACAACTTTTTTTCTAATTTCAGACAATATATAGGTGTAGATCTGACTACAATAAACAACATACTCTGGCCGAGAACAGTCTCGGAATACCTGAATCCTATCTACTGATATTATTATGGCTTAAGATCTTTACTATACTACTACATACTATTATTATTAATATATATATTATATATTATTAGTATTATTATTATTATTATTATTATTATTATTATTATATTATTATTATTATATTTATTATTATTATATTATTATTATTATTATTATTATATATTATTATTATTATTTATTAGTTTATTATTAATAATTAATTAATATTATATGTATTATATTATTATATATTATTATGATATTATAAAATATTATTATATATTATTAATATATTATTATTATATATATATATTATTATTATTATTTTAAAAGTTACAATATCGTAATTAAATTTGTTGAATAAATGTAAATATAAAAACAAAAGAATCTAAGAATAATTTTTATTTTCTTTCTTATTAAGTGATAAGATTAAAGTAATGATATATACAAGACTTATTTGTTACTAAAGTTAATATATATTCAAATAACAAATAAATATTTAGTGTAAGAAAAAACAGACGTTAATAAAGTTTATAGTAAACAAAGAAGTTTATATGGCATAAATGAAGAGAGAGAAGATAACCTAGAGAGAGAGAAGAGGAGAAGAGGGACGAGAGAGAGAAACGAAAAAAAGAGAGAGAGAGAGAACTGAAATGTATCCATCAAATTTTTATTATAGTATATTATATCCAAGAGTTCAATAAGTCTTCGATGGATTATACTATATGAATATCATAAAATTATTTCAGATTTTTTATACTAGAGCTGTGGAGCAGATAAATCATATTTGTTAGCTCCACATGAAATTATAAAATGACAGCGTAGGTTCGAATCATTATTATATATTGTTAAAACTTTGATTAGGTGCATTACCTCACCAAATAGACTTTTGAAAGTTATTTAGGACTTAAATTTTCAAAAATTGGCACATATATGGAATGAATAATATAGAGAAAATTTGTAAGAAATTTTAAAATCTGGAGAAAGTACTACAATTGTTTTTTAGCAAAACAAAAATAAAGATACGACAAGAATTAATAGAATAATAATTATGATAATATTAATTAAAGATTGCATAGTAAACGGATAACTATGATAATATTAAATATATATAATATATAAATATATATATATATATATATATAAATATATATATAATTATATACTATAAATATAATATATAATATATATATATAATATTATTATATATAAATATATATATATTATAAATATAGTAGTATATATATTGTTTATATTTCCATTAATAAATATATAGGAAAAAGATGAAACAAAAACTATAAATATATGAATTAACAAAGTTCATTAAAATTCATTACTATATGAGCATCAACTATGGTTACAAAATTTACCAAAATATTTCAAGAGTAGAAAAGCAAAAAATGATTGCAAAACAGAAAAATTGATGACAAATGACAGAATAATTGTAGTAGCGTTGAAAAATAAAGGGCTTGCACAAATAGAATAAAAGAGCTGACATGAAAGCCGAAATGATAAGAAAAACTAGTAATTAGGGAGAACGCAAGCAAATATAAGCCAATGCAGAACTATAAGCAGGCTGTGAAACAAACAAAACTGTCAATCTTTGCTAAAGGTAAACAAAGGAAAATAAAAGCAAAAGATACAGCATTGAACTTCAGATCAACATTAAAGCCATTACGGAAGAAAACACTAAGTCCATCATTTCAAGAGCTTATTATTTCACAAAGAAGAACTATTAAGGTGGAATAACTAGCAATTGAATTCTTCAATCATCTAATATATGAATAAAGAAGCCAGAAGAAAATTTAGAACATCAAGAAAACTCTACAAAAGCTGAGGATTCAAAAGAAGAAATTTAAGTAAGGAATTTGTCAGCTATATGATTAGAGTGACCAATCTTCAAGCAACTTTATTGATAAAGCAGTAGCCCCACAAATTGAGTAATATAAGCCACCACCCTAATCTCAGCAATTTTGAAATCCAATACATCAGTAATTAGAAGAACCTGTTC
>JABUQX010003857.1:30000-32500 GCA_015478945.1 Trachelipus rathkii | reverse complement strand
AACTTCAATCTACAAAAGGGAGAAACTACAATCGACCTAACTACAAACAAATATTTGAAGGAGTCAAAAGCGCTCGTGAACTTGATCGATAAGACTTAAAAAACAGAACGTCATCGTTGAAAAGATTTTTTGAAAAACTACCAAGTTGCCAGAAATGAAGATGGAATGGAGTAGCTAAATTCAGATCAACACCAATTCTTTGTCCTTCAGTCCTTGAAAATGTGAATCGAGTATGGATCACGAAAGCTCGGCATCCTCTTTTATTCTGTGATTTTAATTAAGTTGTTATGTATTAATAAATATTTTTACTTCCATTTTTGAAAAAAATACACTCAAGAGACTTTTAAATCAATATATATATATATATATATATATATATATATATATATATATATATATATATATATATATATATATATATATATATATATATATATATATATATATATATATATATATGTATATATATATATATATATATATATATATATATATATATATATATATATATATATATATATATATATATATATATTAGTGATGGAGCAGCTGAATTTTTGCATAACCGCGGTTGCGTTTTTTTGCGGTTCCTAAACTTTTCAACAGCCGCGGTTGCGGTTCTTAAATTTTTCAACAACCGCGATTGCGGTTGTGCAATAAAAACAAAATTTAACCATTGCTTTGTTTACTACTACTACTACTACTACTACTACTACTACTACTACTACTACTACTACTACTACTACTACTACTAATAATAATAATAATAATAATAATAATAATAATAATAATAATAATAATAATAATAATAATAATAATAATAATAATAATATAATAATAATTATAATTATTAATAATAATAATAAAGATAAAAAATAATAAAATAATAATAAAAATAATAATAATAAATAATAATAATAATAATAATAATAATAATAATAATAATAATAATAATAATAATAATAATAATAATAATAATAATAATATTAATAATAATAATAATAATAATAATAATAATAATAATAATATAATGATAACAATAATAATAATAAATTATAATAATAATAATAATAATAATAATAATAATAATAATAATAATAATAATAATAATAATATAATAATAATAATAATATAATAATAATAATAATAATAATAATAATAATAATAATAATTATTATTATTGTGTGTGTGTGTGTGTGTGTGTGTGTGTGTGTGTGTGTGTATTATTATTATTATTCTGTTATTATTACTTTCATATTATTATCATTGTTATTATTGTTATTATTTATTTGTATTATTATTGTTATTATTATTGTATTATATATTAATATTGTACTTTTAATAATAATGATATTAATATTAATAATATTAATAATATTATTATTATTATTATTATTATTATTATTATTATTATTATTATTATTATTATTATTATTATTAGCCTCTGAATGAAAAAGATACCTGGGTGATTGACTAACACAAATGCACCCCACCATCCACTTTCTCCATCCCTCGCCCTGTGGAAACTGGAAAATATCCGACTGAAGGTGCTTCTTTATTATTCGTGCTTGTAATTGAATCTTAGAAACAGCAAGTTAGATTTAGGGAATAACCAGTTTCTGCATTTTCTCCTGTTAATCTCATCCCTTTCTCGTCATAAATTAATCCACCACCGCTGAAAAGTTGTTCACTTGGTATACTACTAGATGGGCATGACAAATATCTTTTAGCCATCATCTTCAACTCTTTGAAGTTATGTTCGTTCCCTCTCCACCACATTAGAGGATCATCTTCAGAATCGATCCTTTTTTCTTTTTGATATTTTGCTATTTCATCCAAAACACTTTCATTAAACTCTATTTCTGTATCATCATCACTACTTGATGTTATATGAGCATTCATGATTTCAAACAGAGTTTTTGGCTTGGATGATGAAGGTTGCTTTATTTCTGCAGTTTAAATTCTTTAAGGATGTCTGTTAATAGATATATCTTTTCCATATTCTGAAGAAAGTTCCTTAATTGTTTTCTTATTTCTTCCTGAACTTCCTTCAAAACATAAGAAGTTGTAAAAAATTTCCCTTTATATCGAGGATCTAGATACGTTGCGATGGAAAAATTTTTTTTTCCAAATTATCAAATCTTCGAGTAACTCCAAATTTATTGTTTGCACAGCTGATTTAATTCCCTCTTCAAAATCTGAGGTCAGGTGAAGAGTTTTTAACGACAAAATAAAAGAAATTACTTGTGATATGAAGCTTAACTTTTTAATAATCTCTTCAAATATCTCCAATAGGGTAATATTTCAATTAGTATAAAATCAGAACTAGTAAGTTGTCTTATCTTAGAAGTATTTCAGGAGTAAAGACAAACCGAATCCTTGTTTTTCATATAATAAAGAGAGAGAGGCATAGATTTTTTTTTTTTTTTAGAGAGAGAGAGAGAGAGAGAGAGAGAGAGGAAAGAGAGAGAGAAAGTTTGATAGCATAAGAGTATTTTTA
>JABUQX010003857.1:12500-17500 GCA_015478945.1 Trachelipus rathkii | reverse complement strand
ATAAATTATATGATAACATTACAATTATATAAAATTATTTAAAATTTAATAAATTAAATTATAATGGATATTATTTATATATAAATTTATATTATTATTACTATAAATTAATTATATATAAATGAATATATAATATAAATAAATAATAATAATAAAAAAAAATAATAAATTAAATGTTTAATAACTATAAATATAATAGATAATAAATAATTAAATAAGAATATATTAAATAATATAATAATAATAATTAATAATTAATAATAATATAATAATAACTTGGAACTTCACTAGTACACGTATTCTTATTTAAGAAAAAAATTTGCTTTTTTAATTTTTTTGCTAACCACAGATGAATTATTAGATCAATTCTTTGAATGAATAGATAATTAAATTTTCTTTAAACTCTTGCATACTTGTTTCCCCGAAAGGCTGAATTGGCATTCATTAGAATATCATGAAATAATGATGTGTTTATTTTAAGTGCCTACATCTTAGTGAACCATGAAAAAATCTTTTCTAAGATACAAATGAACAAAAAAAATATTGCACGAGCTTTGCAATTCTATGTTAGTATATATTCGCTGATTAGATCACTCCTTTATTTAGAGCAGATTTAATCTCTCTCTAGAAGGTTCTGGCCAGAAGTCCTTACTACCAAATACGAGAATATTATATTAGTAATTTAGTTATACGAGATGCTTCATATAGACCTGTTTTAAAAACTTGTTTTATCTAAGTTAAGGATGCACTCATTATTTTGTTGGCGAACCGAGGAGCAAACTGTTTGACGAAATCCTGTTCGTTTTTGGCATATTATTAAATATTATATTATATATATATATATATATATATATATATATATATATATAATATATATATATATATATATATATATATATATATATATATATATATTATATTAATATATATATATATATATATTATATATATATATATATATATATATGATTGATAGATTGATATAAAAACTTCAATATGTTTATAGTTAAAAATTTATAAACATAGCGGCGGCTGCTGATATAGTATATATATATATGCTGTTTAATGAAGCTATCACTTAGAAGGAAATCAAGCTCCTTTAAGTTCTATCATATCCTTTCAAGAGAAAAAAAGCTATCATCTATAGGCAAAACTATGAAACTTTGTAATAAATTACTGTATTATCGCACTTACAGTAAATTGAAAACAACATACAAAAGGATTTGGTATGGAATTAGTGCAAGAAAAATAACTCTGCTCTTTATCGTGCTATTAGTTATATAGACTCTGCCCCAAGCAATTGCTGTCGACTTCATTTTCCTTAAACTCACCTCGAAATCACACGAAATATATTCTCCGCGACACTTAAGACTCTTTTCTTATTAGAAAATGCAATAGCATTTTGGCTCCTCTTCCTTGAGCTCTTTTTGGTATTTTGCATAAAAAAAAGGAAAAAAAATCAACCTAAGTTTTTGCTTTGAGTTTAATAGTAAGAATTCGAATGGCCCTAACAGTGTTCCTTATGTGTTTCTCAAAAGTCATGCTTCCGAGGTTCCAGCTTCCATTGCGTAAAATATTTAGTTTTTACCTTTATAAACTTCAACTTTTCCTTTCTCTCCGAAAGGGGGAGCTCATTCATCCTTTACCGATAAAAATGAATCCGACTTAACCTTTCAATTATGTCGTTTTAATATCTGATTTTTCAAAGTTTTCGAATTATTCTTAGCAAGAAATTTTAGAAATAGTATCCCTTCTCACAAACTCTTATCTCTAGGGTACCTCTTTCACCTATCACCCACTAATGGTTAATGCCTTTCTACACTTCGGTTAATCTCTTATTGTGGCTCTAGATATATATCCTTCCGTATCTATCTTTCACTACTTAATTTTTTCTCTGATTTTCTTTCCGGTCCTCCACAGTTCATTTTTCAAAACTATTAACAGTGGTTGTACTCAAAGTTCCGTCCTGTCTCCAACTCATTTCTTTATTTTCTTTAATGATCTGTTTGACAATTCATCACCAATCCAATTCCTATGCTGAATTTTCCACCCCTTTATTAAAGTACTCCTTACAACATCAAATAGCTAATTCTCGAAGGAAGGTTTTCAGATAGCTTATCTCTGATCTTTCTCGTACGCCTAAATGTGGCATAGAAAACTGTTCCTTTATAACAAATTAGTCGAATATCTCCTTCACTTCACTGAGGAGAGATCATGGAACATATCTTCTCACACAGTCATAACGCCATGACCCATCACTTAACATCTATTCTCATTCTTATGTTTACAATTTTCCTTCTTCTTTTTTCCACTTCCTTTCACCTCGCCTTCAAACTATATAAATTGCTTCAAGTCTGCCTTTGATTATTTGCTTAGAATAGACATTCAATACTCTTTGTGATTTTCATGTTGGGTCTTGCTTCCCTTTCCACTTAGGAGTCATATATAATATATATATATATTAATATATATATATATATATATATATATATATATATATATATATATAATAATATATATATAATATAATATATTATATAGTATATATATATATAATATAATATATAATATAATATATATATATCAAAACGTGGGCAAGAGCTCAAGTCAGTGTGCAAGGACGCAACAGCGCAAACTGTGCTCTAGCTAAATGACTTGCGCTCTTGCGCTCTTGCGCTTGAAAAAAGTTAGCCCTTATGCACTTGTTACAAGAGAACAAGTTTTTGTTGAATCGTTGTTATCACCCATAGAGAACACTCCTAACATCAACAATTATAGGGAAATGCCGCCGAAATGAAAAATAACAAAACCCACCACTGCGCAAATTCAATTGGTCACGAACATATGTATGGAGGTGGTCAGCTTCCTCCCAGTTGCCGCTGAGCGAGGTTGCTTTGATCCGAGCATCTCACACTGTACTAGTGATCTTTTGCGTTGTAAGTTGTTGATATCTACAATCTTTTAGTTTCAGTTAATAGAATGCAGATAGCGAGAACCGAGCATTAACGGTGATATAATTATGCTGCATTAATCACGCATAAAGTTTTCAAGCAAATAACATATCTTTAAGCATTTGTGAAAATATTAGACTGATGTTTTAAAATTTAATCTTAAATAGGAAAGGACAGCGGGTGTCCTACAAAACATTTGTTATATTAATTACGTTTTTCCAGTGTCTTTTTTTATAATTAGAATAGACCTGCTGTGGAGAGGCTGTTCAATCAAGGTTCATAAATTTAAAGGCCAAAGCGATCAGTCTTGATATCCACCAACTTTGAAAAGTTCGTTTTTATGAAAGGGAATATAGCCCTCTTCAAGATGCAGAAAAATGAGATTGAGGAGGGAGAGGAGGAGTAAGAAGAGGAGGAGACGGAGGAAGAGAGGGAGGAAGAGGAGTAGGATGAGGATGTCGGTATTTGAATACAATAAAATTAAATTCTCACCTTATTTTTTGTCGAATATCTACACCTTTTAAATATTTTTAAATAATAGAAAATGGTCACATTTTAAGAGTATTAAATATTTACAGACTTCTGCGAACATGTATCTATAAAATTTTGCTGCGCACCCTTGCACTCTCTAGTTGCCGTCTAACCAATTGTTTAATTAGTGCGCCACCAAGTTTTGTCAACCTGCGATTTAATTATAGCTTGCGAGTCTCACCAATGATATATATATATATATATATATATATAAATATATTATAATATATATATATATAATATATAATATATATATATATTATAAATATATATTAATATTTAATAATATATTATATAGATATATATAATATATATATAATTACCGACATAAAAAATTGTCGTCAGTAGGAGATTTTCTGTAATATTTACGTGTTGCAGTTTACGGCATAGTGTATTACGCTAATCTCAATCACACACACACACGCAATCACTACAAACATAGCAACCACATACAACAGCAGAAATCTATTCACATAACAAATCAGTTCTTCTCATGCTTCCGCATTGGAAAGGCCGGCCATATTAGCGTTGCGAACACACGCCCTCGGTGGCAAGCACTCCGACTGCGTTGCGCTGAAGCAGGGCAGGGCTTGCTATCGGGCCTCAATATCCTTACACTTTACCACTTGGTCAGAACCCATACAAATATTTTCCCTGACCAGTTTCCCAATCTCGGGATTGAGGTTATGTAGTTAAAAATTGACATATATATATATATTATAATATATATAATATATATAATATATATATATATATATATATATATTATAATATATAATATATATAATATATATATAAATATATATATATTATTAATATCATTTGTGTGTGTTGAGGTTATACGTTCGCCAGCTATTTTATGTGTGTGTATGTGTGTGTGTGCTTGTGTGTGTGTGTAGTGTGTGTGTGTGTGTGTGTTTGTAATTTCCACACTCTGCCAACATATATGAAATTCTAATAAACATTAAATTTCGCCACGCTAATTCTCATGACAATATAAAATATAGATATATAATATATATATATATAGTAATATATATAATATATATATTATATATATATATATATATATATATATATAATATATATATATTAATATATACTATATATATATATATTATATATATATATATATATATAATATATATATATATTATATATATATAGTATAATATATATATATATTTTTTTTTTTTTGCAAGAGCACACTTTTTGGCTTTGAGGTGGTTTTGACCACTTTCAAGGTCATTTTAATTATGTTGTTTTGTCTCTAAGCTGCCATTAATTAAACCCGAAAAATTTTTTTTCCGCATTCTTATTTTTAAAATAATGAGATGATTAGCTTGTGTGTGTGTGTTGCTAAGACGAGGGTTTTAATCTTGAATTAGATTTATCTTTATAATTGATGAGGAAAGAAGCCATAATGATTTATTTATATTTCCATCCGATTATTTAGTTCATAAAGTCTTTTAATTTGATACTTTCTTTTTCCTTCGTGACAATATCGTTCTTTAATTA
>JABUQX010003857.1:0-2500 GCA_015478945.1 Trachelipus rathkii | reverse complement strand
AAAGAAAACTCCCCCCCGGAAATACCTGTAACTCATACCTTAAGTGCAAGCCCGTTCGCAGCCAAAAACCACCTTGGGCTCACAGCACCGCGGCGGACTCCGCCAGCGGTTTATCTCGTCATATTAGGTCATTCCCTGGGCTATATCACAACTTATTAAACCCTCACAAACCCTGCCATTCACTCATGTTTCTTCTCACTCTGCTAAATTGACATTCCTTTCCTTCAGACACTCGTTTAGCTGATTAAAATCTCATTCTCTTCGGTCTCCCAGGTAGTTTATTCACAAGCAGACTAGCCACTATATTTTATTCACTAACCAAGCGATTATTCATCTAACCTTTCTATTATGCACCAAAACTATCTTATATAGTCTCATTATTGTTCATTTACGCCTTCTTATACACCACACAATTCGTAACATATTCATCGTTATTGTATCAATTCTTCCCACAGACCTAAGATGCATCATCTGAACAGATTGCTCCTTAAATCTATACCTCTTATTTCATACCATAGTTTCAATACCATACATTAACACCAGTAACAAAATAACTTAATGCATAACCATAGCCCACTTAAGACGTAGTCCCTTTGCATTCAACCAATCATTTAATTCTACCGATCACTTCCTACCATTCACAACTTTACTACTACACTCTGCATCATCAGTTCTCTTTTCATCCAACATATAGCCTAAATATTTAAACTAAGATACTTGTTCCAATTGTTCACTATCCAATATGATTTCACACCGCAGACTCTCCTCACCCACTACCATCGCCTAACTCTTATCTATTTATTTACTTTCAAACCCCTCCTTTTACATACCCTGCTAAACCTCTCTCCCAATCCTCTTATACACTCTTCAGATTCGCCACACAAAACAAATAATCAGCGTACAATACAAGGGCACCCTCCACTCTCTTCCATTCTCCATAAGTTCTACACTTTCACCTACCTTTCCTACCTCTATTTTTTCATCACCCCATTCATTTACAAGTTAAATAGGAATGGAGACATAACACATCTCTGCTTCATTCCATTGTTAATATTAAACCATTCACTTTCCACTTCATTTATTCTTTCACACGCTTCACTATCAACAAACATACTTTTGATTCGATTAAGAATCCTGCCACCTAAAACATATATAATTAACACAACTAACAGAGCTATTAATCTTGTCATATGCCTGTTGTAAATTCATAAACCTAAATACAATTTATTCTTCTTCTTCACTCTCATTTTCCCAATAATTTGTTTCAATGTAAAGTCACTCAGTCACTAGACGCACTATTTCAACCAAAACACCAGCATATATCTTCCCTACAACACTCAATAAACTAATTCCCATATAGTTCCTACAGTTCCTCTTATCTCCCTTGCCCTTATATTAGGGTACTATTTCTGCTCTCCTCCAATCCTTCGGAACTATACCCTAATACTCTAAACCTAAATAAACTCTTTGTTACATAACTTCCATATCCAGTCGATCACAATCACTCCTCCATTCGTGATCATTTGACTGGTAATTTTATCTATACCTGCCGATTTACCCCTCTTCAAATTTCTCACTCTACCTCCTCCCTACCAATTACACCATGCCCAAAATAACTATTTCTTCTTACACCAACTAACATACACGCATTCATTTTCACCTCTTCATGACTGCCAATGTTATACAGATTTTCGAAGTATTCCCTCCATACTCTCTTCACATCTCTCTACTCTCTCTCTCTCTCTCTCTCTCTCTCTCTCTCTCTCTTCTCTCTCTCTCTCTCTCTCTCTCTCTCTCTCTCTCTCTCTCTCTCTCTCCTCTCTCTCTCTCTCTCTCTCTCTCTCTCTCTCTCTATATATATATATATATATAATATATATATATATATAATATAATATATATATATATATATATATATATAATATATATTATATATAATAATATATATATAATATAACTTATATATTATATATAATATATATATTATATATATATATATATAGTATATATATATATATATATAGATATATGATATTTATTATATATGATAAGTATATGTAATGTACATATATATATATTATATATATATATATATATATAAATATAAATAAATATATATATATATAATATATATATACTATATATAGATATATATTATATATATAATATATATATATATATATATAATATGATATATTATATAATAATTGTTTACAGAAAGGACCTCTAAACGATTTTTATAAAACAGCATAGACTATAAAAAAAATAGTAATGAAGAACAAAAAAAAAAACGATGATCGGTCGCTTTAGGAAAAAAATTACAGCCTCTCAAAGTTTGAATTTGCCCATAGAATTTTCTTATAAAAAAACTGAACGAAGCCTCGAGTCGCTTTAGGACATCCTATCAGTTATATAGTTATTTGCTAAGTATACACAATTTACTTTGTGATTACTTAACAAACATATCATAACCTGAACTTATTAGGTCCTAAACCGAATC
>JABUQX010003856.1:10000-15000 GCA_015478945.1 Trachelipus rathkii | reverse complement strand
CATCTGAAACACCAAAATTTTGATCCATTTCCCCACATTTTAAGGTAAGATATCGTTTATTTTTATTTTTATTTTTAAATATTTACTTTTTGCCTAATATTACCCTATCTTGACAGTCATGATACTTAACCTTATAGTTTTGTCTTTTTTTTTATAATACTTTTTAAACATCTTTGCATGTAATTTAGTATAAACAACCAGAGCTATGGAAGGATGTTCATATTATACAAATATGATATTTAAAATATTAAATATATATATATATATATATATATTTATATATATATAATATATATATATATATATATATATATATATATATATATATATTTTTTTTTTTTTTTTTTTACAGAGATAACACCATCCTACGGGCAGATGCCCTATCAAGGAAGGAGTGTCTCATTTAACGTCCGAGCAGGACGGAGCAAGCCTAAGGAGAGAACAGCTCACATTCTCGCCACGACCAGTTGCGACCTACCCTCGCTTTGTTTGGCGAATGCTCTAACACTGAGCAAAAGTGCACTTTCATATCAAAAAATAAAAAAATGTGTAAAAAATCAAAAAAATACAGACATACATATATATTATATATATATATTATTATATATATATATATATATATATATATATATATATATATATATTATATTTTATATCTATATTATATATTTAATTTTTTTTTTATATAATATATATAGGTATATATATATAAGCATTACTGTCTTTTAACATTAATAACTGTCATATTACTATCACTATCATTATTATACAAGTATCTTATTATCACTATTACCATTATCGTTATCATCACTATCATTAATATCATCATTATTACCTATATTACCATCATACACTATCATTATCATTACTATTATTACATTACTATCATCATTTTAACATATTATGCATTAGCATTCATCAATCACTATATTAATTATTATTATTATTATTATTATTATTATTATTATTTTATTATTATTATATTATTAATTGACATTATTATCATTATTATTATTATTATTATTATCACTATCACTATTACAATTATTATTACTATCATTATACACTATTTTGTATGTGTACCATATAATAATGACGATCTTCATGGGAAAAATTGAAACAGTTGAGGGGATTCCCAGCCCCAGTCAGCTGATAATAGAGACCCTCTTCAATGGGTAATGGCGAAGACGTTGTCATCCTAATTCCAGTTCTTCTATAAATATATTTGAAGGTAAAAGCCTACTTTTTGCAGTGTATAAAATATTTGAAATTAATTTCATTTCCAAAAGAATTACGTTGAGCCATTTTGTTGCTTCACACCAGTTGATTTAAAATTTTGTCAGATCTTAATTATTATTGTAAAAAAAATTTTTTTTTTCATTGAAAATAAATATCAAATACAAAAATATTAATTTTCAAATTTTCAACTGCCTTCAAATATACTTATTCCAAATTGCGAGCTCTTTCTTCTTTACAATTCTTCTCCCAGCAAATCATTCCTTCCAACCAGGTGTTAACAATCATTTCTTCTGACCTCTGCTGCTTCTCCTCGTTCCTTGTTGTTCCTCTTCTGTTTTCTTCTCCATCCATCTAAATTTTCTGCGACTATCCAAACAACGTCAAGCTCAATATATATATTATAATCATATCAATATATATATATATATATATCTTTATATATTATATATATATATATATATATATATATATATATATATATATATATATATATATATATAAAATAAAACAATTAAACAAAATAGTACTTTAAATAATAATACTCCAATTACATCTTAATTATATATCAAAACAAACTGACCTGGGCCTAGGTTAAAATGTGAAGCCTAAGTACTGCTTTACGAGTTTCTAATATTAATAAGTTATATCTAACAATATGTTTGGTTTTTTAAAAATAAACCATAAGAAAATAGATTGAATTTTGTTTTAAACAAAAAAAAATTAAACATATTAACATAATTTGATTTGATTTCAATGAAAAGAAACTCTTCCTATGATGATTTTTGACATGCAATTGAACTTGGAAGATCGAAATATTAAATTCATGAAGCCTATAATGAAACAAAAACGTTCATATAGTAGTATAACTCATAAACTATTAATTTAAGTCACAATGTCAATTGTATATTATATTAATATGCTTAAAAATACTTAAAATTAGTACACACTACACGATCAAAAAAAAAGTAGCACTTGCATACAGATTCTACAGATTTTTAGATACCTTGGTCAAAATTGGAAGCCTTGCCAATAGAAAAGAAGACCCCGTATCCTCTATGACGTGACGAATTTTTGATCGAGATTTTAACATTACATAGGCCTGTCATGCGGTAACTTATAGATATAGTAAATTTTGGCAAGACTGACTTTATAAATATGGTTAAAACTGGCATAGATAAGTAGTCTAAGAAACTAGCTACCACTCGAATACGTGACGGAGGAGCTACATTACTCTGTCGTTAATGGGATATTCAGAAAACTTACTTTTGGGACAGAGGAGTAAATTTATATATTTATATATATATATATATATATATATTATATAATATTATATATATATATATATATATAATATGATAATATATATATATATTTATATATATATATTATATATATATATATATTATATATATATAATATAATATATATTATTTATTATATATATGTTTTAATATATATATATATATATTATATATATATAATATATAATATATATTCCTCATCTCGCCCTCTCTCTCTCTCTCTTCTCTCTCTCTTCTCTCTCTCTCTCTCTCTCTCTTCTCTCTCTCTCTCTCGTTCTCTCTCTCTCTCTCTTCGTCCTCTCACTCTCATTCTCTTCTCTCAGGAGGAATTAATTAGTAAACAAAATTCGCTTTTAATTATGCAAAGCTTAAGAAAAATTCTGTTTAGAATGCTATTAATTGTTCCTTTTCGTTCCCATTATATATGCAATAAGAGTCAAATAATATATGTATATATATATATATATATATATATATATAATATTATATATATTTATATATATATTATATATATATAATATATATTATATATATATATTATATATATTATATTATATATATATATATATATATATATATATATATAATATATATAATATATATATATATATATATATATATATATATATATATATATATATATATATATATATGTGTGTGTGTGTGTGTGTGTGTGTGTGTGTGTGTGTGTGTGAGTGGGTGTAGCATCCTAAATTATAATTATTTGTAAAAATTGAAAAGTTGCATTTACATTTGTATTTATGTCAATATTTATGTAAGCAAAATTTTAACATCAGTACAAAGAAAAATGTATATAAAGGCTTCCCTGCCTTATTAAGATACTCATTCACTCACTTCTCACTCTTACTTCTTACTTGCTCACTCCTCCAGGCTCACTAACAAGAATATCAAAACCTCAAGTTACAAGAAAATTCAATCTCAAGAAGTGGGATAAACAGCCGACTAAGCAACCAAGGCGGCAGAATCTTCGATTTACGAAAAATTCCAGAAAGAAGATTTGAGCAAGGCTGGTAAACGCCAGGCAAAGTCCAAGAATGTTCCTGAAGTTTGCGAGAAAGAGTACCTCAATAAAGGGTAACTTTGTTACTATCTTTTGTTGAATAAATAATAATATATTTTGGATTTTTTAATCATTGTAGTAACCTTGTGTTACTCAGTATTCAAGAGATAACAAAATCGGAAACTTTGTGTTTCCTCTTATTAAAGAAATAACTTAGAAACTTTGAGTTTCACATATAGAATTTCAGTTCTGCATTTATTAAAAAGATAATTTTACCGCAGAATTTTGTCTCCTGCTCCTTACTAAAAAGATAATTACGAAACTGAACGTTTCGCACTACTGAAGAGAGAACTTAAGGTCCAGTGGCCTATCTCGTTGCTGGTGTAGTTGGTGAACTCACAATTTTAAATTTTCATCCGATGCTTGTGTGGGCCTTTGCCTTAGAAGAGACACCTACTTTAGGCCGTGCTATATATATATATATAATATATAATATTATATATTATATATTTATAATTATATTATTATATATATATATATATATTATATTATATGTACTATATATATATTATAATATAATATATATATATATATATATATATATATTATATATATAATATATATATATATATATATATATTATATATTTATATATTATATATATATCATATTTTATATATATTATATATTTAATATATATATATATATATATATATAATATTTATTATATATAATATATAATATATTAATATATTATATATAATTATAATATATATATTATATTATATATATATATATATTATAATATATATTATCATTATCATTATTATTATTATTATTATTATTATTATTATTATTATTATTATTATTATTATTATTATTATTATTATTATTATTATTATTATTATTATTTATTATTATTATTATTATTATTATTATTTTAAACAGGCTTGAAAATTTTCGGCTCTTTAACCTTCGTCTGTTCTTATTATTTTTAATATATGAATTTCTAGTGATTCTACTTGGAGGATCAAATTGTCTCTTTCAGCAGATACAAATAATGCCAAGAAGCTCCACAGATCAGAGATGACTGGAAAGGAGACACAACAACGAGCAAGCCTTTAATTTGCAATATATGTACAATATTTATGAGCAGGCAAGGCATCCCATATGCTACGAGAGTGTCGCAATGGAGGAAGATGCGAGAAGCCAACTCCCCCAGAACACCTGCCGTTGTAGTACCTGTAGAAAAGAGATCATGCTCCAATGTCACGACGTAGAAAAAGAGGGGAAAGGGAGTTTGAAAGTAGGGAACATTTTACAGTTATTTTTCTCCCAACCCTATTCAAAAGAAGGGTAGATTCAAAGTTCATCTAAATACGAAGGCGCCTAATATCTTTATATAGCTGAAGAAACTGAACAGAAGAAAAAAGTTTACG
>JABUQX010003856.1:0-2500 GCA_015478945.1 Trachelipus rathkii | reverse complement strand
CGCCCTCGTTCAACTATTCTCTATGGTCTCAATACTAGTACTTTCCTCAGTGTTGGGAAGCGCGCACATGTTCGAACCTATGCCGAAAAAGAAGCCGCTCTGATCCTTCTAAACTATCGCCCTATAGCTCTCAGTTGTATTCTATCTAAGATCTTTGAAACACTTCTTAACTCTCACTTCTTAGGCCATCTGGAAACTCATTGTTCTCTTTCCGATCACCAAGTACGGCTTTCGGCGTTCAAGGTCTACTGGCGATATCCTTTCCTATTTAACCGAATGTTTTCCGCTCTTAGGAAACTACGGGGAGACTTGCGTGGTGGCCCTTCACATATCCAAAGCATTTGACGGGTATGGCACGCGTTCACTGCTCTCCAAGCTCCCCTCCTTTGGGTTCCTCCTTCTCTTGCTACTTATGTCTACTTTTCCTTTCAGTCGCTCAATAATCGGATGTGGTGATGAGCGACAAACTTCTTCTTTCCCAGTCAATTGTGGTGTTCCTCAAAGTTCCTTTCATCTCCTTGCTTTATTCTTACTTTTATTAATGATCTTGCTCAGCCTGCCACAGTCATAACTCTAACCACTCTTATGCCGAGACTCGACCTTCACTCTTGCAAAACTCCATGTCAATTCTCTCCTTCTGTTTACTTCTAGAATTGCAGCTCGTCCTTAATCTTTCCATTTCTATTCTCGCTGATCTGGATAGAAATTCCGATTGGGGTCGTCTCACCTTGTGAAATTCAATTCTTAAAAAACTCAAGCTTCTACAAATCTCCCTGCTAAAACACCATTCTAGAACGTCCTATATCTTTCGACTGTATCTCTCGTCTCTCCTGTGACAATATAAACATCCTTGCCTTAACATAAACAAACAAAAATCTGTCTTGGAAACCTCATATCACAACGGTTGCTAGGGCGGCTTCAAAGAAAACTGGGAGTTCTGTGTTTAGACTGCGAGACTTTTTTCTCTCTTCTCAGTTGTCCAGCTATACAAGGTCTCATCCGCCCTTGTAGCGAGTACTGCCTTCACATATCTTTGCGGGGCTCTGGTTCACCCTGGTCTTTGGACAGGGTCGAGTCAAAAAGCCAAAAAGGCTTGATAAACCTGTTCCCTGTACTCCAGTTCATTTGACCCCTATCTTTGCGGTCGCCATGTTGGCACTTGATCTCTTTTCATAGGTTACCACAGAGGGCAGTGTGCCGGGGAAACTTACCACGCCGTGTACCACCACCTTGTCGACGTCCTCGAGCACAAGGGTGCCTGTGTCTGCCCACGAGTTGTGTGTGGATTCTTGGTAACTCCAGGCGTAGTTCGCTGCGGTGCTTCTTTCTTTCCTGCCACTTCTGTTCTGGGGAATTCTCTTTTCCATCTTCTGTGTTCCCTGCTGAATTTAATCTCAGCTCGACTTTAAAACCTGCTCAGTTCTCATCTGCCGTAATTTGCGCAGCGGATGAAACTTTGTGTGCAACACCCCCTCCCTGAAAAGGGCTCTGCCTGAGTGGTGGTGACAACTAAAAAAAAAAAAATTGTACCACTCCACCTATACACATTGAAGTAAACTTCTTCATTCAGCTTTATGTGGGAACCTTTATCAAAAGTATATATATTATAATAATATATATATATATACTATATATATATATATATAATATATATATATATATATATATATATATATATATATATATATAGAAGAGAAGAGAGAGAGAGAGAAGAGAGAGAGCGACCAAAAGTAATTTTTTTTTTAAATTAAAACTGCTAAAGAAAAATAAAAATAAAAAAAAATAACAGCCAAAAAAATCAAATTCATATTAAATTTCAATAATAATAATAGATAATAGATAATAATAATAATAATTAATAATAATTAATAATAATAATATAACAATAATAATAATAGATAATAATAATAAAAAATAATAATAATAATAATAATAATAATAATAATAATTAATAATAATAATAATAATAATAATAATAATAATTAATAATAATATAATAATAATAATAATAATAATAATAATAATATATTTAGGTTATTTTTTAAAGTAGTTTCCCATTAAAATACATTTTCTTTCAAGGAAAACGAATTTTTGCCAATATTTTAAGCTTGCTTCATTATATTTCGTACTTTATAAAATATATATTATTTCTAAAGTAAGGAACTTTAATTGACTTATTTTTGTAAAAAAAGTAGAGTAAAATTTATTATTGTATTTCACTGATTCTAATAAATAATTTAGTGAATTTATAATTCTTAATAATTACTATAATTTCAGAAGTCCGAAAGTTTGTAGCAAAATTTTTAAGAGTACTTTATGTTTTAAATGAGAAACAAATTCGGTGTCAAATAGGTCTTCAGCGACAAATCTATAGATGAGCTAGCCATGTTAATATCACTATACATTTTTGGTGCAATTTGATTGGCGTAGAGATGTGAACATTATATATAAATACTGATAATGTGCTCGCAATTGATCCGACAAATTTACAGATTACCTG
>JABUQX010003854.1:20000-30479 GCA_015478945.1 Trachelipus rathkii | reverse complement strand
ATGAATTTTCAAATACATTTTGATTTGTTTTAATAAAAAAAATAAAAATAAATTTCTATATACTTTTTTTTGAATCACACCTACAGTAAGCTTATAAAAATAAGTAACCTTAGGCAAATTATTTCATATTAAATTTAGCTGATAATTAATGAGTTTATATTAATAAATGTGTTCCTAATACCAATAACAAAACGTGATAGTGTTACTCTTGCATCTCTTATTGAAGAAAACAATCTTCCTGGAAGAAAAATCATATCAGATTATTGATATTAATGTAATATATTAATTAATCTAACAATTTAAATGTTATAAGATTGCAGTCTAAGAGGCACACACCTTCAAACCAAAGGAAATAATTTGATTCAGAAGTGCAATAATTTTAATTTAGACTCATTTAATAGCTAGGTTAGGATAAGTTAGTTAGGGTTAGGTTAGGTTAGTTAGGTTAGGTTAGGTTAGGTTAGGACTTACGTGCATACCTAAACTACCTAACCTAAATTAACCTAACCAACTAACTACACCTAAGCCTAAGCCTACCTAACCTTACCTGAACCTCACTTAACCTAACCTAATCTAAACTAACCTAAAATAACCTAACATAACCTATATATATATGTATATTAACTATATTATATATATATATATATATATTATATATATATTATTATATATATATTAATATATATAATTTATATATATATATATTATATATATAATATATTATATGTCATATATATATATTACTAAATAGATATATATATATATTTATATATTATATACTAATATAATATAATTATTATATATATATATAATTATATATATATATATATATATATTTTATATATATATATATATTATAATATATTATATTATATTATATTATATATATATATTCACATATAAAGAGAGAGTAAAAGACGATCGCGTATATTCCACATCTCTCTAAAACGTCAGTAAATGGTTTAATTCAGCGAAATTAAAACCGCCAACTTTACACTCTGACAGTTACAGTACCATAATCTAGTAAAAAGCCTTATATGATATTTATTATATATATAATAATATAGTAGTATATATATATATAATATATATTAGTAATTATTATATATATATATAATATATATATATATTATATATATTAAACAGAATTTACCTATGAAATTTCGTGCTGTTGTATACACATGTCAATAAACTCTCATTATTGAAGTTCATTTGGTCGGAACAGTAGCATGGAATCTTTGGAACAATACTACAAACTTCCCAAAATCGTAGCAAAACGGATGTTCAGCTCCTCTGTTATTTGCTAGCGTTGAACACATATATTTAGACGAATTTGATTCTTCAGTAACATTAAATTTAGCTTGATCCATTGTCGTAAGTTTCCATGTTTGAGCCTTGCATCTGTATAATATATTATATATATATATACATTTTATATTATATATATATATATATATATTGATATATTAATATATAATAATAGTATATATATATTTATATATATATATATATATATATATAGTATATATAAATATATCGTAAAAATTACAAAAAGGAAACAGTTACAGGCCCTTCAGTTTGTAACAAAAGAATTTTGCAACAACTTCGACTCCTGCAATTGTTTCAAAGAACGCTGACATTTCTAAATAACTTGTTCTTCCTCTTGCAGAGAACCCTTCCCCTGTCTCTAACTGTTTGCAAGTATTGCTTTGTTTTATATGAAGTTTTAATTTATAATATTTAAAATTTATGTTCTTAAATGTTTCATTATGTTCAAACGAGTAATGAGTAATTAATGAGAATGTGTTAATTAACAATTTGTAAATTTGAATTGGTATATGCATTTGATGTTATATTTGCCATTAAAATTATGTTGTATTCCCATCGTTGATTAAAATTAGAAAAATTCAATGAGTAATTAATATTGATTATGTAATAATTCAGTAACAAAATTATTTAATTTAATTACAACACAAAAGATATCTTATAACATTTAATTAATATCGAAGCGATTCCTTATTAAATGTGTGTACATATTTTTGAATATTAATTAATATTGATTATGAAAAAATCATTAACAAAGTTATTTGATTTTTTTACGACGCAAAAATGTCCTATGCAATTAAATATCGAAGCGATTCCTTATTAAATGTGTGTACACATTTTTGTATGTTAATTATGTATTGATTTCTTTTTCTAATTAAGTTAATTTTCTGTTGGATAGGCTGTCTCAGATTACATTTATTTTACATTTTTTTATGGAGTAAAGAATACGAAATATCTGGCGTTTTATTTCAACAACAATACTTAGAAAGAAACAGTACTACATTATATATATATATATTAATATATATAATATATTATATATACATATATATATATTATATATATATATTATTAGTATATATATATATATATATATATTATATATATATATATATAGTATATAAAATATATTATTTTATATAACATTATACTCATATATATATATATATACTATATATATATATATATATATATATATATTATATGTGATATATTAGTATCTAATATATATTATATATATATATATATTATAAGCCTTATACTATATATTTATATATATATATACGCTTATATATATATTTATATATAATATTATATTAAATATATATATATATAATATATATATATTATATCATCATAATGTATATATAATATATATTATATTACTTATATATTAGTTATATATATAATATTATATATATATAGTATTATATATATATAGTATATATATATATATACTAATATAAGCTTAAGATATATATATATATATTATATTATATATATATATATCATATATTATATATATATTTTTATATATTATATAATATATATAATATATTATATATATATTATACGTATATATATATTATTTATACTATAGTATTTGCGACCAAAAGGTTCTGGCCGTTTGAAAAAAGAAAATCAAATTTCAAATTTTTTTTTTTGAAATTAAGTGTCTAAATAAAATTTATTACTACTCTAAAATGGAGTATTTTAAAATGGCTTTGAAATATTTTGAAATAAAAGAATTTTTGGCTCCATTTTTGTGGAGTTCAAAAATCAAAAATTCCTCTCTTCATCTCCCCACCTCCAAAAAACGATTTATTTTTTTTGTTTTTTCCCATAAAACTTAAAGATAAGTTTTTCATCATAAAAACTTATTTTATCGGATTGAATTAGATGAGATTTTGTAATGAAGCCTCCCCTTAATTAAATCACTCAAAACTAGAAGGCAAGAAATTTTTTTTCCTCGAATTATTTTAATTTATTTTTAGAATATATATATATATATATATATATATATATATATATATATTAAATAGTTATACTATTATTATATATGTATACTATAATTTAATATGCGGTATACTTCTCATAAATATTATATATATAATATATATATTATATATAGTATATAATATATAATATATACGATATATATATATATATATATTATTATATACTATTATATATTATATATATATATATATATTATATATATATAAGTTATATATATATAGATAGTTATATATCATATTATTATATATACTATTATATATATATATATATATATATAATTATTTATATATATATATAATATATATAAATATATATTATATATAATATATATATATATATATTATATTATATATATATATATATTATATTTATATATTATATTATATAATATATATGTATTATAATATATATATTAATATATATAATATATAGTATTAATGTTATATATATATTATTATAATATATATATATATATATTTTATATATTATTTATTAATATTATAATAGTAATATATATATATGTTGATATACTATATATTACTATATTATATATTAAATAATATATAATATTTTAAATATTTATATTTAACTTTATTATTAATATATTTATAGTATTATATCTATTATATATATATATATAATATTATATTATTATTTATATATATATATATTTATATATATATACTATATTATATATATATATATACTATATATGTAATATATAATATGGATATTATATATATATATATTTATAATATAATATATATAATATATCTATTATACTATATACTATAATACTATATATATAGTATATACTATAGATATATATACTATATTATATATATATATATATAGATTACCTCTCGCAAAACTTGAAGCATTTCTAAAAAGTAAGTTTCATTACCTAAAAAAAGCAAAATTTTCTTCGAAAACATTATTCATATTTTAGAGATTTGCTGTAAATAGAATATCATACTACGAGTTATTATATATAATATATAATATAGCTATTATATAAATATATAATATATATGATATATTATATATATATATAATATTATATAATATATATTTATAATATATATACTATATATATATATATAATATTCTATACTCATATATATATATTATATCCTATATATAGTAATATATATATATAGTATATATATATATATATCTATATAGTATATATATTATATAAATTACTATATAAATTTTAATATATACTATTACTTATTATTATATTTATATATTATGATATTATATATCTATATATATAGTATATTATATATATATCTAATATTAATATTATTATATATACTATATATATTATATATATATATATATATATATATATATTATATATATAATTACTATAATATTTATATTATATAGTATATATATATCATATATATATATATATATATATATTATATATCTTATATATATACTACTATATTATATTATATTATATATCATAATATATATATCTATATATATATAATATATAGATCGTACTATCTATATAGCTAATATTATATATATATAATATACTATATATATATATATATTTATATATATCATATTATTATATTCTATATATATATTTAATATATATATATATAGATATATATATATTATATATATTATATATATTTATATATACACTATATTATTAGTATAGGTACTGTATATTATATATAATTACCTCTTATATCTAATATATATATATATTATATATATATATATATATTATACTAGTATAATTATATAAATATATATATATAGTATGTTATATATTATATATCTATATAACTTTCATTAATGGATCGTAAAAAATTGATGTTGGAAATTTTGTCACAAGGAAACCCCACAAGGTATCAGACTCTTCAGATTATTTAAGTAAGTTAAACTTGAGCCATTGGTAAGCATGTGAACCCGTTGCCGCTGTGGCGCTCAAAAGTTTAACAAAAAAAACGTGTTTTTTGGGCGTCATTACATTTTGAAGCCCGTATCTCCAAAACCTTCTTAATTTTCTCATGATTTTATGTCTCACAACTAACGGTAATATTATCTTGATACAATTTATTTTCTTTATATATTATTTCTACCTCTAGGTCGACCCCAGCTATAGCAGCCCTCAATCATCATTATCATTCATCTTTGTCATGTATGTTAAATTTAGATTGTAAGGAGGACTTTTTTTTTGGTGTTTTTTTGTTTTTGTTATTCTTCTTGCTAATTTCCGAAACCAATATTCGTTTTTGAATGATATATATATTATTTTTTTCGAGATTAAATAAAATAGTAAAGAATGGTTTTCCACTCTTGCCTAAGAAAGCAGAACAATAGATAAAATTTTGTGTGGCTATCGGAATCTCACCAGATAAACGGTTGGTAAATGCCTCAAATCTTCAAGTGGCCATTTTGTTTACATGTTGCGACTGTGAATAATCTAAGAGATTCAGTAGACAATCTACCATACAAAGACAGCTTCTTGATGTTTCTGGAAAAGCTCGGATTTCCTACAACAAATGTGAACAGATGGACTAATACTAAATTAGAGAAACTTCACGCCAGCGTGGAAAATGTACAACAGTACCAGTATAAAACAATCAGAAGCTGCACAGAACAATTCAAAGAGTTCGCTCTCAAGGTAGGATGATATCTTGATATCGCCTCTCAAGATGCCTGGCCATGATGAAACAGGAAGAAGCAGGAGTCTTTTTGAAAACAAGGGAAAGGTTGGCCAGGCTCTATTGCTCTGGAGTTCGATCTGAAGGGATCGAGCTGAAGAAAGAAAACTACAAAAGGGACTTGCGAAAATGAACGAGCAAACCCTCACCGACGTACTTATCTGATAGGGTAAGATTCTTCTATTTTTTGCCTTGAATATTGATCTTTTGCTTGGTACGTTTACATACCAGAGAAGTTCTATTTTTTTAACAAAGCTAGGATACCAATCAACAAAAAGTTATCGTAACATTAACTAATTATCATAATTAAACAATTGGCCCTTTTCTTTCTCTTCTTTTGATTCATAGAAGACTGATCAGCATAACATGGACAGTGATGAAGAGGGAAAACGCATGCGATGAGATATCGAGTGTGCTCCCGATGGACGTGTGTACTTCTCAGAAACCAATTAACTTCCTTGGTCATCTCAATTCAGCAAAGGTGAAGCTTGGGTTAGGAAAATTGTTAAACATTAACAACATATCTTGTTGTTGGACGGTCGTGGTAAGCTATCTCGACAAGAAATGCACACCACGAATGATACCTATGGCAACCACTTGAGGCATTGGGGAGATCCTTGAGGAGTTAACAAGTTCCAAACCACCATCCATAGAAGGGCGAAAGTATTCTTGTGAAAATACATTAGAAAATCTTGGAATGAATTTTATATACAGAGAGGAAGATGTTGTGAGTTCATTGGCGACGGAAACTTCTACCAGGACGTTCTAAGACGGGAGCAAGATAAGAACGAATAGCTGTTTTAATTTCTGATGGTGAAAATGGAACAACTGCTGGGAGTTCCTGTAGCAGACACAAGCACTGGGGAAGAACAAGCCCTGGCATGTTTATGAAGTGTTCTTGACGAATCGGGGTGCCTCCATTACTCATCAAAGAGGGCAAAAAATTTTTTTTTTTTTTTTTTTTTTGGGTTTGGGTTTTTTTCGACCACCACTGCAATCCAACACAGGAAGGTCAACAGGGCTCTTGACTACCAGTTTTGCGAAAACTCTGGGTAGAGCGCTGCTTTACCTAGCTTGCCGCCACCATTTCCTTGAGAGTCATGTTGAGAGCATGTTTTAATACTAGTTCGGCATCAACAAATGGACTCAACCCGAATATATTTCCAAGAGATTCCCAAAATGGCGATGGGCGAAGTCAACAAGAACAATTATTGACTCAGGGTTAACATCAAACGAACATTTTGAAAAGACATCTACCTTCGTGACAGTAATTGCAACAAACTGCGGATATGGTAACACTAAACTCAGCGGGGAATCACAACGCCAGAGCGATTACAAGGAGTCCTACACATTTGGTATTGTACATGAATGGACACGGAAGTGGAATTTAAATCTTCCAGCGGTGCCGATCAGTTCTTGCCAGGTGGGATGAGCCAACGCCATTATTGTCTGAAAGACTATTTCGTTTTCCGAGGAAATTCAAACTGAGCTCATAAGAACATGTGTGCATTAGAAAGCGTCTATATTTTTCTCCGTATAGAGTGTATTGCATAAGCTTGGTTCATGCCCCACAAGCTCAGCTTGGTCCCCAAGCAAGGCTATGACCTCTTAGCGAAGTTTGCTTGACTATCAGCGAGATTGACAAAGGACTATCTCTGAGGGAAGCTCTGGTGGTTGATTCCTCAAACCATGTTGTCGGTATTTTCAATGCAAGAATTGGTAGCCTCCGATGTCTATTGATCCTCAATTTCATACGACGAAAAATCGGAAATGGCGAAACAAATCCTAAATGACACCCCGAGGACGAGACAGAAAATTCGAGAATTGGTAAAACCCAAATATTCGAGACAACCAGCTTGGAGCAGTTCTGAGTTATGCGAGGGTTATCTTGTTTATTACCAAGTTGGACCCTGAATTTTGGTAGCGTTTCCAGACTTAACGCAGATTTTCTCAGAGAATCCCCCAGTAGCTAGCCTGAAAATATACATTGTTAACGAAAGATTCGGGATTGTGAAGTCCCTAAAGGTCGTTAATGATGTGGGCGAACGAGGAGTGAAATTAAATACAGACTTTAAAAAAATCCTTACTAAAGATGAGGAGCAAGGAACAAATTATGTTTTCACAGGGTAGTACACAAATTCCGAAAGCTGTATCCTAATGTTTCAAAAATCACTTTGAGCAAACCTTTAGACTAGATATTAATTATTCTATGCTTCTTAAAGAAAAGAAAAAACGAGCCTGGCAATGTCACTTTTTTTTTATAAAATACATTGAATCATGTAAAAAAACACTTCTCGCTCATTTTATTCCGATACTAATTAATTTCAGTACTATTGAAAAATAATTAATAATTCTCATATCATATAAGTTCGTTAATAGAGGTTCCCAGTCACGTGTTTGATGACAAAGGCTGTACTATAGCTCGATGTTGACTTTAGTAGACAAATATGTATATAAATTAAATTAATGATAGAACAATATTTGCTTTGCTGATTATGAGACATAAATCCTGAGGACAATAAGTTGAGAATGTACTTCAGAGATAGGGGCCAAAAGAAGTCACTAGCCAGCCAAAAAATTTGCAGTTTTTTGAAACTCTTGAACACCTAGCGGCAAGCGGGACATACATTGACCCCAAATATCGGTGCTCAACTTTGGCTATCACAAACATTCTGGCAAAGATTTCAATCATTTATGTGTGGTTCCCGTTGACAAAATTAGGGAAATAATTTTCTCCCAATCACTGCGGTCACCCTATTAGCTTACGATAGAATATATATTATATTGCTTATATATATATATATATATTATATACCTATATATATATATCTTATATATATATATATATATATATATTATATATATATATATATATATATATGATACTATAAGATATTACTATATATCATCACCAACTTTCACTCCCCAAGACTGGGGGTAAGTTGTGACACATGCACTGAAAACAGAAAAGTAGTAAACGAATATAACACTAGTCGAAAAGAAAGCCTAACCCTACCGCCCCCTTTATATCCTTTAGTGAGGACTATTCGCAGTCAAAATAATCCAACCTTAAGCTTCACGAGACCATGATGGACCCTCACTATGGCATCTCTTTAATGTAGGGTTCATCTTTTGGTCCAGGTGGTCCACAATCAATACACCATCACAAAACCCCCGCCATTCACTCCGCACTGCCCCTTTCTTCTGGCCTCTGCCAACACAACATTCCTGTCCTTCAGACATTCCTTTACTGACAAGCAACTATTTCTTCAGTCTCCCAGCCGGCTCCATCCACAGCACACTCACCTCTATACGTCAACTTAACCAACCGCCTATCAGCCATCCTTTCCACATGTTGAAACCATCTCAACGTACTTTCATTTGCCCTCTCATTTACTCCTTTCTTCATACTACACAACTCCTTAATGAGTTCGTTCCTCATTTATTATTCTTCTCACACCTAACCGCCCTACGATTTTCCATTTGAATATATTGTACTTTAGATCTATACCTCTTATTCCTGAAAATAGTTTCACTATTAAACATTAACACATTTAACAATATACCCTCTCGTAAGACCCTAGCACACTCAAGACTTAGTTCCTTTATATCCACCACGGATTTATATGCTATGGTCACCTTTATACCAATCGCAACTTTCCTACTACGCTTGCATCTTCCGTTCCTTTACTATCTAACATATATCCTAAATATTTATGCACAAGACACTTGTTCCAACTGGTCACCATCCAGCATAACTTCACACCGAGGACTATCCTCACGCACAAACATATCCATACTCTAATTAACGTTTACTTTCAAACCCTTCCTTTTACATGCCCAGTCAGATCGCTCTACCAATTCTCTCAAACTCTCTTTAGATTTGACACACAAAAACGAAATCATCCGCATACAATAGGTAGGGCACCCTCCACTCTCTTCCATTTACCATCATTCTAACACCTTTTCCTGCCACTCCCATCTCTAATTCCTTCATAACCCCATCCATATACAAATTGAATAACCAAGAAGACATAACAAATCCATGAATCAATCCACTATTATTATTAAACCAACCACTTTAAACTCCATTTATTCCTACAAACGCTTCACTATCATCATAATACTTTTGATTCCATTTAGAAGCCTACCACCATCACTATATATCATTAACCTCTCCCATAGAACTTCCCTATTAATCTTATCATATGCCTGTTGCAAATACATAAAACAGAAATAAACTATATTCTTTTCTCTTTCATTTTCTCAATCGTTTGTTTCAATGTAAAGATTTGATCAATAGGTCCTCTACCACTTCTAAAACGTACCTTATTCTTCACCAATTAGTTCCTCAGTCACTCGACGCACTCTTTCGACCAAAATAGCAGCATATATCTTCCCTACAATACTCAATAAACTAATTTCACTACAATTCCTA
>JABUQX010003853.1:60000-88494 GCA_015478945.1 Trachelipus rathkii | reverse complement strand
ATATATAAGATATATAAAAAAATCATTTAATCCATAAATATATAAATATAAAATAAAAATAAAACAAATTAAAGATTACGTGAAGTATATTAATAATAATCGAACAATATATTTGAAAATATAAACAATAATTTTCAAACTAACCCTCATTTTTCCTAGCTCTATCTGCATCGGTTCAAATATCTCTCATATAAACGACATGGTATTTTGATTGTAAATATTGAAAAAGAGTGTATGTATTTGTAAAATTTAGGAAATAATAAAAAACATAAACAAAAAAATGACCATGTTTCATTCTCGTTTAATAAGAAAGGGTTTTTATACCGTTTAATAATTTATTATTCTTTTCTAATAAAAGTAATTTAGATGGTAATTCATATAGAAATTAAAAATACGAACAATTTTCCACAATGATGAAAATTGTAAAATTAATAAATAATTAATAGTTATTAAATTAATTTGTATTTATTATTATAATTTATTTATATAATTATTAATAATTAAATTTATTATTATTTATATATATCTATAATTAGTAATTAATATATTATAATAGTTATTATTATTAATGATATATTATTATTTACGTTATATATGTTGAATGTATTTTAGTATTAGATTAGTCTTGTTATTACTATTATAATATTTAATTATTATAATTAAATATTATTATATTATTATTTTATTAATTAATTAATAATATCATACCTTAATAAATAACAAAATGAGAAAATTATTATATTTTATTAATTATTAATTTAATTATATTATATTATAATTGTTTAATTATTATTAATTTTTCATAATATATTTATAATTATTATTATATTATTAATTTATTACTATTATATTATACTTATATATTTATTATATATTAGATATTATAATTATTTTTATGTCGTAATTTAAGTTATTTATTATTATATTTATTAATTTTTTATATTATTATAAGATTATTTACTGATTATTTACTTTGTTATGATAAGTTAAAATTCTTTAATATAATTATTATTTATATTATATATATATATTATATATAATCTTATATTTTTAAGTATATATTTTATAATTATTATTTATTTATTATTTATTTAATTATATATAATAATTAATATTATTTAATTATATTAATTATATAAATATAGTATATTTATTTATATATTTATTAATTATTTTAATTAATTATTATTATTTATTATTATTTTATTTTAATTAATTATTAGTTAAATATTTTATCATTGAATGAAAATATATATTCTTAATGTTTAGATATATACTATATATTAATTATAATTTTGAAGAAAGAAAATATATAATTATTATATTTAATTTTAATATTAAAGAATTGATTAATTATTAAATTAGACTAAGAATTATTATAAATGATATTTACAATTGACGATTACAAAAGTAGCTAATTGAATTTTATTAGAATTTATTTAAATATACTTGTAATATTAATTCTATTTGTTGAATAGATTGATATTTATATTCATTATATAATTTTTATATATATATTTAGTATATAATTGTTTATGATTATATACTAGTGATAAGAGAGTTATTGTATTTTATGAGTTCTTAGATAGAAGAATGTTTATATGGAGTAATTATTAAATTAATTAGTAAAGATTGCAATTGAAGTTATTTACTATAAGATAAAATATGAATACTTAAGGAGGTATAGGGAAAAGAGATTGGTATAAAGTTATATAGTATAGGAGAGGTGTATTAATGTGATAGAACTAATGGATAATAATTGCCCTGATAAAATTTTAGATAGTGATATAGGTTGATAATTGCGTGAGATCTTTCAGGATCGTTTATGGAGACGTAGGTAGATATAGAATTTAGTATATAAACTATAGTGGAATGAGGTTAAAATTTGTCATAGAAGTGTAATAATAAGTAGGCTTTTTTAAGTGGAGAATTGATGGAGAGTAAAAACCATTATAGGATAGTAACTGTGAAAAGAATAGCTGCTATAGTAGAGTATTTCTAAGGAAATTGTTTTATAATATTAGGGAAAGTGTATATATATGTGCTTTTAATGTTATATAATTGATGATATGTACCAGAAGGGTAATAGTGTGAAATATAAGAATTATTTATATATTACTGATTGAAGACGAAAGAGAGGCGACAATGTCAGTAAGTTAAGTATATATATTAAAGATAAATATCACAAATTTAAGAGGCGTCCTGGAAAGAGAATTTGTATTTTGTGTCTATTTTGGACTTTGAGTTATTTTTAGATAGAAGAGGAAAGGTTATTATTTATTTTATATTATAACGAATTGAGATGTTTAGGATCTAGGAGGGAAACCATTAATGCGAGCTTAGAAGGTGTACGACAAAGTGAGGGGGAAATTAGAAATAAATCATCAGAGTGTATGTCTAGACGTAGATCGTAAAAATTTTGGAGGTCGTTAACACGTGATTAAGATTAATATAATAGAATAGATATATTAGCACAAATAATAATATTTTGGATTTAAGGAAGAATAAATGTATGATCGATCAGTTTTGTTTAATTTATAGAAATAGTTAGTTTAACATTGACATTAAGCAGCACGTTTGGATGAAAAAATTGTGTCATCCACAAATTAAGTCAGTATTTTGGATGTCATTCGTGAGTTAAACCAACCTTTCCTTAGCATAGTTATAATATACGATGATTTTAGGAATTGTATTTATTCATAATATTTAATTCTATGTATCCTTTATTTTTGTAAATACTTTTGATATGAATATATATATTTGGTAATGTTTGTATATTTACAAATATATTCCTATTATGTATTATTATTTTAAAGAAGTATTATATTCATTATGAATTAATTATAATTAATTATTTGAATAGATAATTTATTATTTATTATTATATAGAATTATATATTATTATGATTATATATTAGTATATTTTAATTATATTAATTATTTAATTATATTAATATTAATTATATATAAGATATATTAATTTATATATTAATTATTTATTAATATATTATATTAATTTAATTATTATTATTATATATTATTATAAATATATTAATCTTAATATATTAAAGGTTATTATTATATTTAATTTGCGTTGGATGTAGTACTTAGTCTATATTAGTTAGTTTAAATTCCCTATCCTTCAAGACCGTTCGAAAATAGTTCGTTTTATCCTTATATAGTGAGTTTGTATGTTTATTTGTTTTTTTGATTTTTTATAATTCGATTCTATATGTTAATATATATCGCGTGAAATTTATACTTCATCTTTAGATGATATCATTTGAATCCAATTGATTGGTAATATTAATATTTGAAAAGATTGAAATTGAGAAATTTTTTGTTTTGTTTATTGCATGCCAGAGTGATGACGTTAGTGACTTGGATTTGAATAATATTTAAATATGATTATTTACTATAACTGTTTATTATTAGTAAATTAATGCATTAATTTTGTTGTTAGTAATAAGTCAGGTTGGTTTTGAGTATCCAATCTAGATACTACTAGATTTGCGAGCATAGCAGCCCCCGACCACCCCTCGCACTCCTCATCCATGGCACTTAATAGAACACTTCCACTTTTTGAGAATTATGTTAAAATTAAAGAGTTGATAATAAGTTGAATTTATTTATTTTATATATATTTTCTATTAAAGTATATTAATTATAATATATATACGTAATATAGTGAATGCAGAGATTATATTGTGATATTTATTAATGTCATTCCCAATTTGGTTAATTTTTCAAATTTGAATTACTATATGGTAATTTTTAAACAAAAGTATTATATTAATAGTATAATATATATCTATATATAAATTATTTTGATTTTTAAACCTGAGGATGGCACACGATAGTGTTCATCTATTTTTCGTGGATTTTGTCTCTCACAAGCCAATCTTTTGTTGGGCAACGAGAGATATTTACGACATGATTAGTATACCAATTTACCCTGTATATTATAAGAAATTTGATTGAGTATTATGGATAAAAGTAGAAATACGATGGGATTGTTCGATGCTAGCTGAACCCACTTATTACTACATTTAAAACAATTTTATGCAACATTATATGTAATTTTAGGTTTTTATGATAGTATATAATATATATAAATATATAAATATATATAATATATATATATATATATATATATATATATTATATATATATATAAATAATTATATATATATAATATATATAATATATAATATAATAATATAATATATATAATCTAGTTGATTGGACAACGTCCCGCCTTTATATGTCATTTGTGATTAAAAGATTATACTGAAGTTGACAACTTGTGATTTATAAGATGTTATAACTCCCGATTTAATCCTATATTATGGCCAATTACCCTCAGCGGTCTGATAATTAATGGAGAGAAACTTCTAATTTACAGTAGGAAAAGCAAACTTGTTGGCTTGCAAAAAAGGGGGAAAAGTAATGAGATCAGCCAATGTGCAAAGTTTCATGCTGGGGATTATATAGGAAGTGAAAACGTTGTAGTAAGATTCATGTGTAAGATGTGCCTATCGATGAGTTAACTTAGTGAATGATAAGATGTGGAGATATTCCGTTGAAAAATTGTAAGATCATGATGTGGGGAGTTTTTATGAACTCACTTTTCTTTATATTCTAAACGTTTTTTTTTCGTTTTTTTTTAAATTTTCAGGGCAAAACCGATCATCATCGCAGCACAAAACGGTCACAAAGAGATCTTACAACATCTCACTTGGTACGGAGCAGAGTACTGGATTAATGCGAAGATTTAGCCTTGTACATGATTATATTCTGAATAAAGACTCCTGCTTTGGTACCTATTTTTATGTATTAATAAACATAGTTAATTACCAATATTTTTACTCAATGAATCGGTCGAGATAATTATATGTTGGAGCGGCCTGTGTATGAATGAATTTAAAGGAAATGCGTGGTCCATTGAAGCTTGCATGGCAGAAGGAAACACGAATGATGCAGAGTCTTTAGTATGGATTCTGGCCCACCTTGGGCCAAGCAATGAACGCCTACATTGACGAAATTTTTTGGATTTGTATGCCCACCCAAGTGAAGTGGATCTCTGAGATTTGATGACTCTTAAATTAAATTTTTAATAATCATCTCTTGTACTACTTCCTGTTCTAGTATTTACTATATATGAGACCGCGGATATTAAGGATTATATCTAGAAATAATAAACATTTGTACAATGATCATTTTTCTTTAGTTTTCTCGACTGGTGTAAGGTTTATTCTTAACAAGAAGAGAAGGATGTTGGTCGAACGCTCATCCACGTCGAACGGTTCTGATAATCGCCATTCTCATCATTATATTACCTTAGTTCTTTGTCTGGAATCACATTAACTCCCCTCTACTTACATTACTCTAGTCTATACGATCTACGCTAGGATACAGCTTTGACTGACCACCATTTACGCCCCACTCAATTTAGGTTCGAGTTAGATAGGTTAGAGTTGTAGGGTGAGTGGGTATCTCTAAATGATTTGGTTGTAATTATTATATATTTTATTAAAATATTATTGATTTATTAATAATTATTATAATCAAACAAATATGTAAAATATTGTTATAATAATTTATTATATATTTATATTATTATATTAATTATTTTATATATTATATAATTATTTATTTATTTATTAATATAATTATTTATAATATACATCACGCCTATATTATAATTATATATCAATAAAGTACTTTCATGCATAATTATAATTTAAACATATAATAAATTTTAAATTTATATTATAAAAGATATATTTAATATTAATTAATACACCCTCAATTGCACCTATTCTATTAAAATGGAGTTTTATTGTCCGTTTATTCTAATAGTTGATTTATTCGTTAAGCTTTGAATAAGATTCGCTTGATTCTCATTACTATCTCCTAAATAATTGTGTAATATATATTATTTATTATTTGATAAATATTATGAATTATTTTCATTTGTTAAGTGTGTAACTACGTAATTAATTCAGTGTAATAGTAATTATTTTTAAAATTATAAATTATTAAAATTAATATAATATTATTTTATAATATATATATATATTATATATATTTTATATTTAATTATTATAATTGAATTTAAATTATTAATAATTATATAAATATATATTTAATATATAAATGAATATTAATATATTTAATTATTCAAGATATTATTTACTATTAAAATAATTACTTTACTTTAAATATGTATAATATTAATTATATTATATTTAACTATATTATATTATATATTATTTATTATTATATTTATTTTATTAAAGTTTATTGATTTAATTGATTAAATAATATTATATATTATTAATATTTGATAATATAGTTATTCAATTATATTTTAAGCTGTGTTGTCATTGTTTAATTATATATTTTTGTTTATTACTATATATAATTATTATTATATATATATAATTGTTTAATTTGATATTACACCCACTCATATTGTTGATGATTTAATTATTGTTATTATTATATATTAATTATAATTATTATTAATTATAAATTAAGATGAATTATTAATTTATATGTATATTTAAAATTAGATTATTATTATATATATTATATTATATTATATTATAATTAATTAAATATATTAATGCTCGTGTAAATATTAATATTTATTATGTTTATTTAACTATAAATTTGAATATTACAAAATTAAATTGAAAACTATATATGTTGTAATTCATTTTATCTATAAGATGAGAGTAATTAATAATTGTCTAATTATTTTATATTATGTACAATCCCATATATTTATCTTATTTTTGAGTTACTTTATTATTTTTGGAGCTACTAATCATTGACCACAAATCGCTAGCCCGCCTAGTAGACCCTGTATTCTCAATCTAGTAATTTGTATATTATATTATTTTGTTTATTAGATATATATTTAAATATGATAACATTAAGTACCATGTCATTCATAATATATGATTATTTAGAATAAAAAAATACATTTATAACAATTGAACTAATTCTATTATTCAATTATATGGAGAAATATAAATCAAGATCATTTAAAAATTCAATCAGATTGATAATTTCATCAATATATAATTATAATATTTGTTCATTATTTAATTTATATATAAAATAAGAAAATTATTAATATTAATTATTATTAAAATAGAAATTATGCTCATTATGATATTGTAATTATAGTGAAATTTATCATTAATATCATTATATTTTTATATTCTAACTATTAGTTCTATTTATTTGAATATTTATGAATTATTTAATATAATTTATTATTATTAGATTAATTATTTATATATTTAAAATTATAATTTTTAATTAAATTTCACGTTTAATTAATTAATTATTATGATATTAATTAATCATTATTATTATTATTTTATTAATTGATTTATATATAGCAAAAGTCTTGTTGTCGGTTGAAATGTTATGGCTTTAGTTATATCGTTATAGTATGAGTTGTTGTTGTTGTTGTTAGTGGTTTGTTGTTGTGTTGTTATTGTTAGTTGTTGTTGTTGTTGTTGAGTATGTTGTTGTTTTGTTATTGTTGTTGTTTGTTGTTGTGTGGTTGTTTGTTGTTGTTAGTATATAATATTATATATAAAAATTATATATAAATAAAAATAAATTAATTAATTAAATTTTAATTAATTTTTTTTAATTGTAATTGAAATTTTTCAATCTATATATAACAGTTGAATTAATATTATCAATTATAATAGTTTATATAAAAGTATAATATAATAAGTATAAATTATTAGTTAGTATGGTATATTAATTTTAATGTAGTAATATGAAAAGTTATGAGTATTAAGAAGTTCTCATCCTTCATATAGAGTAAGAAGTTAGATTTAATATATTTATAAAAGTATATAAGTAATGAAATAAATAATAGGTTATATAGTATAGATAGTAATAGAATAGTTTATTTAGAGTAAGTTATAATAAAGTATAAATTAAGTGTAAACATAAGCAATTAGACTAAAATTTAGTTTGATTAAATGATTGTAGCAAATACCACTACGCAAATAATACATAACGCAACTTTACGCAACCTGCGTAAGATTGTTGACACATATAAATAATTATTTTAATAAACCGCAGAAATAGAAAACTTTTGATACCATTATATTAATTATGAATAAATTTAGAAAACCTAAGACAGTTCATATCCTTCAACACCGCGATATTATGCACTCAAATACATAAAATCGGCTATTATACCATTCAAACACTTAAAAGTTCGCGATATATAAATTATATATAAATAAATATTAAATACATATATAATCCGGATTTAAATAATGTTATTATTAAAATATTTTAGATTTAAAATATAATATAATAATATAATATATATATTAATAATATATAATATATATAATAATAATAATAATAATAATAGATATATTAATTATATAATATATATAATATTATAATATAGCTATAGTTAACATTAGGTGGAAAAATAATTTATCAGAGTAGATATTATGGATAATTTTGCTAATCCTCATCACCCTAAGCATTAATACAATTTATCCCTCCCAATTAGATGACCTTTAGGGGAAACTATGATTTCTCCAAAGTTTAATTATTAAAAATTTTGATATATAGGACTAAAAACAACATAACAACTATGTTTAAATACTATACATCATTTATATCAATTAAACATTAAGTTATATAAAAGAATAATAATTAAAGAAATTAAATAAATCATTATTTATATATTTATTTTCTACAATTATAGCTAGTTTAATATGCACCAGAACATTGCATGTTCTCGATAAATTTCACCTAAAAAACCCATGCCTTCTTCATTTCCAATAACAACGATGATGTAAGACAATATATTATATAATAAATATATATTAAATATATATATATATATATATAATTAAATAAATATTAATATAATATATTTATATATATATATAAAAGAGAAGTTAAGCCATTGCAAACAGAACTGTAAATTAAATTTATAGAGAATATAATGGATTATTATATCCAAATTTAAAAACTATCAAATTGAAAAACCCCAACTGCCTAGTATGTAATATTAATTTCAAAATACAAGTAAATGAATATATAATAAATATATATATATTATATATATATAATAGTAAAATATATTTAATATCCCGAGAATATTATTGTCTTAAAAATTACTGAAGAAATGTATTTTATATGATTATATAGAATAGTGAAATTTTCAACCATTATCTTATTAACTAATAACAGTTATATATAGAAAATAATGTTAAAAACAAAGCATATGTTTTATACAGAAATAGAAGAATAATATGCCATTTTACGATAAAAGTATTAATCTAACAATTATTGATCCAATATTAGGTCTTTTTAGTTGATAAGAAAGTAGTTTGACAAACTTTAATTCTAGATAATAATAGTGAATATGAGTCGAAAATATAAACTATAATATTATAAAAATTATATAATTATTAATGATAAAATTAATAACATGTGAACCTAAGTATAATATTTAATTAATAATTCTACTATCATAGATATATAATATATAATATATATATAAAATATTATTGAATATTAAACAATAATCAATATTATATCATAATTAACTGGTAATTTACAGCAAGATCAAGAAACGTCAACTTGTTCCGGAATAGAAAATGAAAATATTGAGAAAATATGAAATAAATATTACTGTGATTCTGCTGAGCAAAAGATTCTAGAGTGATATATACTATTATTATATATATTATAAGAGTTACATAATTGAATATTATTAGTGATTGTTGAGTCATTTACCACATCACACAAATATATAATATTTAAATCACCTATATATTATTAATTAAAGCTCTACTATATATAAATATAAATAATTTAGCTGTATATTATATAGAAAGTTAGGTTTGGGGAATATCATCATAGTCTAGTTAAAAATAAAGTTTGTTTGTTAATTTTATAAATTAAAGAATTCATTTTTTATTAGTATTCAGTTATTTCTCTTAGCCTAATCCTCTTACAATATGCCATTTTAAGAATCAATCTTTTTACTCAACATCACGAAATCTATATTATATGATTTCCAGAAAGAATCTGAATTTGTATCAGAATTACAGTTGGGCAGATCTGGAGCTATCTTCTATAATAAATCTATTGCTGGATGACTAGCTATTAAGTTGATGGGTCTATCGCATCCGTGTAATAATATCTTAGAATACATTTACAATTGATCGAGCGTTATCACTGTAATATGTAATTTTTTTTTTTTGTTTTTAAATTCACCATAATTTCGATGAGGAGCCAATGGGGCTAGACGACGATGAACATACTTCGCATTGGGGATGTACCTCAAGTAATTACTTTATCAATGACTGTGTACTCCTTTATAGTCAGTTATCCGGCAGCGAACCCTTCATGACCTCATTCAAATAAGGAAGATTAGTTCATAATTTAAATAGTCACTAATCGAGTTAGTTTATATATTGAAAACAAATCAAGAATGAACAATAGGTATTAGAGACCAAATTAGAATGTAGATTAAGATGCTTGAAAATAGAGTTTATATTGTACAAAACGTGATATTTAAGTATGTTCTTTACTAGAAATGGGAAAAATATGTGCGAAAAATGATGCGAGCGAAAGAGTACTTTTGCATCAGCCATTTAATACCTATTATTTTTTTATTAAATATCTGCTGTATTATTATTGTAAAATTAATGAAGAAACTGTAGGGGTCCCGCGTATACTAAAATATTGGGATATAGTAATAATAAATAAGGATATTAGTTGTCACATAAATGAAAGTCAAAGATAATTAATTATATGATATGATTTAAAGCATTGATTTATTTTAATAAACCACTAATTTTTATCGTTCATTAATATATATAAGTTAGAATGAGTAAATTCTTTTAATTGTTTATTTTTTATAATAGTGTATTTATTAATCTAATATTTTTCTAGTTTTTACGAAACAGAATACTATTCCATTATTATAAAAAACACAGACAATAATCATAGAGTTCAAAGAACCGTTTTTTATTTTGAATATTTCATAAAATATGTTACACTTAGAGGACGAAATATTATGTGATCACAGGATTCTGAAAAGCATAAGAAATAACTAGTGAGGAACATTAAGACAAAAAGTTGAATTATACAGAATATGTGGTACACTTATACCCTAAAGAAACGTTGATCGTTCATCATTGTGACATCAAACACTTCTTCTATACGTAAAATTTTGATTGATACCGCGTTTTCTCTCGACGAATAGATTATTATCTTGAGAACTCATGATTATACAAGCTGGTTTAAATCCGGGGAGGCTTTTGATATCTAAAAATACTAGCGTTTTAAAAACGCGCGTTTTAATACGGACTAATCTTGTGTGGTAAAACAAATGTCTGCTGATATGATCAGTTTGAATAAAAAACGAAGAAAACAATATGGGAAGTCTTTCTGATATTCGGTTTCATTTATAAGCGTGGTTGGAAAGATTACTCGATGGTAGATATGAATCGATATTTAGTATTGATTCTTTTAACAGTTCAAAAACCACTTTATGTTTGTATTTTTGATATTAATAGCGCAACGCTAAAGCTGTGCCGGGATTCAGGGTAAATTTAAAAGGAAGATTTCAGACTTTAAGACTGTTGTAATGATAAGTAAAACGAAATTAAGACTTTGTGAAATAACATGTTATAAACTGAATAGACTGAGGTTTGATCATACTACTAATTAATTTTATTTAAACGTATAAAAAAGAGAGGTAAAAAATTAAAAGTTTCAACCTCCATATCTTTAATTTTTAATGTAAAAGGAATTGTATAGATGTGTCAAGTAAATCATTTATATTTTATTAAACGCTTTTAATATAATTAAAATTCTAATTTATTTACCAGCTTATTGACGGACACGTTGGATGTTTTCTAACTGATTATTTCATTTTTTTTATTAATATATATATTCAAATGTTAAGTAATGTAATAATATTATAACTTACCTATATACTATAATAAAACTCAAGAAAGCTATTACAGATTGTCCATTACTTGTCATTCATCTTAGCGCATATTAAGGAAGAATTTAAAATAGTTTATTTTGTATAACTAAATTATAAGTAATATAAAATTTTTTTAATAATAATAAAATTTAATTTTCAGAGTTTGGAGATCTTAAAGCATTTCACTAATCAATTTTTAGTTCTGCTTCATTTGAGTGCAATGTGTGACACACACAATCTTACAGACATGAGGTGTATAATATTATATATATATAATCTCAATACTATAAAAAATATATATTATATAATATTAAATTATATATATATTAATATAATATTATATTTAATTATATACATTAACATAATATATAATTTGTAGATAAAAAACATTAACCTAGGTTTCTGAGTTCCATTTGTACAATTTTGTTTAAGGCACTTTTGTAATATATATTCATATATAAATTATAACTTACATATCTATATTGTACTATACTTTTAAAAAGTTTGCGATACTAAACTATAAATATTTACTACTTCCCCCCTAAGTCACCTTTCTAGCCGTTTTTAAATCAAAATATGTTGTTTATTCCACCTTCGATATATATATATGTGTGTTGTGGGTAATGAAGTAAAAATTGAGTCAACGCAAAATTCCTATCAAACTATTATAAATCAAGATAAGTTTACCTTTTAACTTATAAAAAAACTTCATGTGTTTATATATAGAATGTAAACACTATCCACAAAAATGCTTTTATAACGTAAAGAAACAGAATGTAACTTTTAGGAGGAGCGACCCGCGCGACATGAAACTATTTGTGCTACTTCTTTTCTTTCTTAGTGCGTGAACACGTTCCAGATTAATGATAATAATAAAAGAAAATCAGAATGAGAGAGAGATAGTGGAGATGAGGATATTGTGCCTGATACTTTCCTGAATCTATCTGCAAATTTCTATATTTTATTACTATTCATAAAAACTAGATAGAGAGTTAGTGAAATGTGATAAAATGTGTTGAAAAAAACAGATATGTAAAATTTGCTTACTACTTAATAATATCCTTAAGGAGATATTGTTTTAAGAACTGATAGCGCGCGTTAAATATTAGAGATAGTAGAAAATATAGTATAGATAGATTAATAAAGTAAGAGATATAGAGAAGGAATATAATTATATGTACTAGAATAGAAATATAAATATAGATATAGAAGTAATGAGAACTATAAGATTAAATAATAGATAGGAGAAGAATGATTGAGGTGAGAGAGATTCAAAATTCGATTTACACAATTTCAAATTTAATGCTTACGAGAGAAGCGATAAGTTTTTTACGACATCATTAAACTAATAGAAAAATTTATTATACTAGACGTATTACCCTAAATTCCGTATCTTTTCGCTTATCATATTTGTTATAGTAAATATTAATGTATAAATTTAATTATCAAGGAAAATATATATTTTTAATTATATATAAGCTTAATTATGTTCAAAATTGTTTAAATTAAATTAAATTATAGTAATAACAGTTTATTTTTATTTCATTAATTAGTTATGTATAAAACAAGTGCATAGCTGTTTATAGTTTTATAGATCATAAGACGAATATCTATCTGACGATTCGCGGAAGATAATAAGATTATAATTATATATATATATATATATATTAAATTATTAATATATTATAATAATAATATATAATTATATATTAATATTATAATATATTTATATTAATATATATATATATATATAATATATATATATATAATAAAAAAATTATAATTATATAATATAAAGTATATATATGAGAGAATTATTAATATAGATATTAATATATAATATTAAGAAATAATATATTAATAGAATAATATTAGTATATAATATATATTATATGAAAGTATATTAATTATATATACTACTACTACATATTATTATTATTAGATATAGATATATTATATATAGAATAATATATAATAAATATAGATATATATATTAATATATAATAATTTAATATATAGATAATATATTATATATATATATATATATTAAGATAGATTAATAATATTAATGATAATATATATATATATATAAGAATATAAGAAATATATATATATATATTAATAGTAATAGATATAATATATATATTAAAATTATATAATATAATATATAGAAAATTAGTATATATTAATAATATTAAGTATATATATTATATAGTTAAATATATAGTATATTTCTGATAGATATATAATTAGATATATTAAATATAAAGATATTAGATAATATGTATATATATATATATATAAATATATTATAATATATAAAATAAACTATATATATATATATATATGATATATATAGATATATAGATTAATATATAATATATATATTATTATATATATTAAATACAATAATAAAATATATTATAATAAATATAATATTATATATTAAATATATATATATATATTATATAATATAATATTAAATATATATATATATATATATTATAATAAAATCATTAGTTAAATTATTGAATAATATATATTTATACGAACTTTTAAATTAAAAGTATTCTTGGCTAGAGAGAGTATTTAATTCATAATTTAATTTAAATAAGGAAAATAAAATCTTTCAATTAAAAATACATTATTATCAACAATATGTTATTAAATTGACAAAATTATAAATAATACTATTACACAATTATCAGATTTTATATAATTTATACTGTATATATATGCATTCACATGTCCATTATAACTTTATATATAATTAAAATTTTATATTTATATAATTATTAGTATGGTAATATTGTTTGATTAGCATTATAAAATAACTAAAGAGTATTATAACGAATCTTAAAAATTGAATAGTCTTAAAAAATAATATAATTTAACCTTAAATGATATATATTATATAGAAATTTCTTAGTTATTAATTACTGCTACTCCAATAACTTATAACAAATTTTTATTATAGTATACTAAGTCAACCATCCTGTAGAAGATTTGCTATGTAATGGGGTTTAAAATTTTAATAGTTATTCATTCTCACTCTTCCTGACCAAAATTCAATTAACCTAAAGTATTTAAAATTATATATAATATGTTTTATTATCAACTTAAAACACAATACTCTACCACTATTACCGCGAATTATAAAATTAGAAGATCCAAAATTTATCCTTATATTCTATAAATGTATAAATTCGAATTATAAATATATTATAATATATTATATATAATTATAAATAGTATGATAATAATTTATATAATAATATCATGAAGCTAAACTAAACAAACTAAGGAATATCATCAACAACTTACTTTTAGTTATAATGAATTTGCCCGGTCTTACATCTATTTTATCTATTATTCAATATATATATTTAATTTTGGATGATGATTAAAAGTAAATATATAAGCCTACCGCTACCGTTTAAGTAAACCCCCGAATTGCAGCATAATATTGCTTTTGTCGTGTATATATTTGATATAAATATCAGATATTTAAATAAAGAATATAACCTAACCTTAAACCAAGGTAGGCTAAATAACAAATCTTAATTGTAGTCGAGATTTAATTTAGAAGAACATTGTCTATTAAAATAGCATTATTATAAGAGAATTGATTCTATACTTTAATTATGAGAATATAGATCGCACTCTTATCTTTAAAGGGAATTTCACAGATATATCAATACGTTAAATAATTATATAAAAAATAATAAATAAATTTATTAACTATTACTATTTTTGACTTATTATACACTAAGCATCATATAAATTGAGTAATTAATCATTAATGCTAAATTTATATTCCAGTTATTAAAATTTTATGATGATATCTACTTAAAAGTTATATTTAGATACTAAATAGTAACGCCATGACATTTTTCTTTTAATTAACTACTTACCGTAAGGTGGTACAGGTCAGCCCCCCATGCTATATGGCAGACCGCTCCCGTATATATATACTTTGTCTGCAAACCGCCGCCTAAAAATTAAAATTAAATTATTTTATTTCTATAATAACTAGGAAAAGAAGCAAATACTATATAAATTGTAAAAATATTCTTATATAATTAAGCAATACCAACCCATCCTATAATACTAAATTTTATTAATTATGTCCACCTGTATTACTTAATAAGTTAATTACGAATAAACCTAATATAATATATGTTTGCTATTACTTATATATAGGCATCGTTATTTGGATTTGTTTAATATATATTTTAAGAGATGAGAAACATCATTAATTAATAACAAAACAGGTGAAAAAAAGGAATAACCAAAACAATTTTAAGCATTGCTTTTATCAGCAACAAAGAAAAAGAAGCACTCCAAAACATGTCAACATTTCAAACCTGAAAAAAAAAATAAAATCTTATATCTTCTCCCCTCTACTTTCCCACCTCTCACTATATTACTTTTATACCATCAACCTTCCACTCTATCTTATTTCTAAAACATTTGCTAAATTATGTTTTACTATATAATCATAACCATTCAAACTTTTATTAAATCTTTCTTTATTATCATGCCATATTGACCACGCAACATTTTTTTGTTTCATTATGGGAGTCGTATATATATAATCAACTTTTTTTTTGTTACATATCACTTTTACAATAATTTCTCTATAATATATATACCTCTTACTTATGTGAACCTATATATATAAAGCAATTAATACTCTATCATCAAATTTATATAGATCCTTTTATATACACCTTGAACATTGGAACATTATATCCCTTTTTCAATCCTTAGACACAAAAAGAACTACCTGAGTAAATATGACTACTCCACTTTCCATACCATTAGATCTCCTGATAATAACCTCCACTTCTATATACCTGTCAAGTATACTCAGCCATCAGTACCTCAATATTAATCCTTCTCATATATATATATATAATATTAATATTAAATTTTTCCTCATTTCATTTTTCACTCCCTTAAAAATCTACTCCTTTCACTCACAGAATAACAAAATAATCATAGGTGATCTCGATAATTTCGTACATCGATGCTTTTAATATTGTCCCATATAATATATATAATATATATATATATATTATATGTAATTATATATAACTAATACCGATCTATAGAGTTCTTTTTATAGTCAATTATTTTTACTTTCCTAATTACCTAGATTGACTAAAGAAATCCCTTATCGACACTTAGCTACCAATATTATATTCTTTTACCAACCACACCCACCATGCCACTTTATACTCAGTATATTAACCTGAATAACTTAATAACCTTACTTATTAGCCTACACTAACTATTCACTATAACTTTCCCTTCAAACTCATTTTATAATAAGCTTTCATACCTCATCATAAATATTTATGTAATGCACCAAATAACAAAAAATCACCTAACCTAATGAACTAACTAAATTTCTATTAATTACTTATCTTCATGTTTTACTACTATAATATAAATAAAGCTTCTAATTTACTTATATCCCTTACCTAATTCTATCAAATACACATAACCACTCAGTTATATCATGTAGAGGAACGTACTCCTGAAGCACTGTATACTCTTGCAAGTTACGCGGAATACAGATCATATTTTACTTAATTACCAAATAACAACTTATCTTTGTAAACCAATCTATTAAAACCTTCTTTTGATAACATCCCCTTGTAAATCTCCAATGAAATACAACACTGAGCTTCTGTGTTATTAATATACTCTTCACTCCTCTTCAAACGCTACCTGTAACTAATCTCGGCTGTTATACATAACATTATTTTAACTCTTTAATCTCCAGCAATATATTATCCTCTATCTATATAAATCTTTTTGCCTTCTCATATTATAAATACAATCATCGTCTATCTCTAATAATTATCAAATATCTCATTAACATTAGAAGTTTCATAAAACTATACTACATTTACTAAAATAACTTATTTCTCTTCCTATTCCTTTATATCCTTCTATTATTATTATTATTTACATCTCCTAAATTCTCTTAAAAAAGGCAAATCACACTTATCATATATATATAATATATAACTAACTATCAACTAGTCTAACGGGGGTTCTCTTTGTAGAGACGAGAGAGAATGAAGAGAAATAAGAACTGGCACTCCAATTGTACTTGCACTATGAAAAGACCTGCCTGTGACATTTGAGTTAATTGGACGAGCTCATGTCTTCTCCATTTTCTTTGAGATGATTTCAGTATCTCTCCGCGCGAGTAGATGAATTTCATGGAAGGAGCTACGTAGAGAATGCAAGATTCAGCAATTAACCACTTCATCATTCCTTATTTCACTCATTTTCATAAGATGATCGCTAATCTCTGTAAAAGTTTTTCGACGTGGTATATTCTTGAACCGAACATTTCACCCTTACCCCGAAACTTATTTCAACCTTGTCAGTCATAACTAACTTTTTTCTGCTCTCGTTAATTTCCAGAAAGGGTGGATCCTCATGATTCTAGACTTTCTTGGCCGTTAAATTTTGCTCAACCTATGTATGACTATCGTTAAACTATCTATAATATGCAATATATATGCACAGATATCAAGTTATGTTCTCCCTGTTTTACTTAGCAAATTCTCCCTTTCCCTTAGACAGACTATTTCACGGAGCCTATCTCAGAGTGTGATGGTTAAAAATCTCTTAATTTACACTATAGTTAAATTTGTTAATTATACCTGTTTACTCTACCCTTCATGTCGAGTCCTAATTTTCAAATTGATCTCTCTATATAACTGTTCACTCCTCATAATCTATATTTATCAGTTTTATTCCTTTTAACACCTCTCTCGATCATTTATAAATTTTAAATTTATTAATCTTCTACATTTTTTACTTATTTACCTATTTAATTTTTCTATTAAAAAGACATCACAAATAAATATGAATTATCTTTTATGTAGAAGACTACTCATATTTGCCCCCATCCCTCGATCACCCCCAATTAATAACGTCACTCCTTCACCTCCGTTATTAACCTTATACAATTTTATATAAATTGTATAACTAATATGATTTATATAGGAAAAATATCCATTCACGAATTATAAGCTAACCCATTCTTTTATACCAATACTTGACCAAATCATAAACTTCTATCAATTCTACTTAACGAAACCTATTCTATTTTCTAATTTTATTCTATGAAGTAAATAACTTATTGCATACAACTATTCCAACCATTATATCATTAATATCCATAAGTATACCCTAAAGACTCTCTATATAATCGCTGAGTTGACTCTAATTATTAAATACTATATAAATACCAAAAAATTTACTATATTACCACACTAAAATCTAATTCACACGACTTTCATAATTCATCAGCAAGTAAGAGATTGGAAGCCAACAAAAGATATACGATAACAAAGAAACACTGCTAACACAATTATTTTCTATTTAAAAGACCTTATTTTTATTAATCACCATATACCACAAATACTTTCATACTCAATTACCTTTTCTCCACTTGTAAGTGATCTCCATATATTTGATAATCGATAAATATTATATTAACGAGCCTCTGATCTTCATATATATACCTAAACATTCAACAGATGCTCACAGTTTCAAAGTTTCCGCACAGCGCCTTTTTGTTAGGAGAGGACAGATACAAACCCCAGTACCTTTTTTTCGACCCCTGTCCCCGCTTCTTTAAGATAGAAAAAAAGTCCCGCTTTTTCTGAGAAGTCCCGCTTTCTAGATATCCCGCTATTTTTCCCCTTTTCAAATATTTTATAATAGTGAATAACATTAATATTATATGATTAAAAAGCCTATACCCAAACAAGTTTCACCACATTATTACCTCATAATACATTCCAGCACAACATACACATTTCTTCCATTCACCCTCATTAGTTCCCGATATTCATTTATTATACAATTGGGACTTTCTATAGTTATAAATAAAACCCCTTTTTTATTAACCTTAGTTAAGCCAAAAATGTAAATATTGTAAACCTTTATTCTATCTATTATCTCATATAAAATAAACTTTTATACTTATTAACCACCATTAATACCATATATATATAATACTAAAACATTGGACGTTGAAATCGAATGAATATCTTTACTTAAACCAATCTTCACAAGTGTTCACATTTATTTCATTAACTATTTTTAATACTCTACTGTTACGAGAAAAATTACAAAAAAACGTTATTAGATCTCGCAAGAATTCACATTTCGACTAGTTACATTGCTAATATTATATATGTACAACTATCCGCATGCTCTTCTTATTATAAATTATTCCTCTTTTCGCCCAGAACAAAACGCTAAGATATCGAACAAATTTACGCATCTATAGCATTATTTCAACATATATATATAATCAGGTATAAAAAAATCCCACAACACGAACAGAACAAGAAAATCAACACTTTTTAAATAAAAGATGCCTCCCGATAATAATGATAAAAATTCACCGAAAAGACAGTTAGCACACCATAGATACATTATAATAAACATGAGTTTCACACGTTTAATAGTTTCTTTATATACTCTCTCTCAGCTATCCCATTAGTTCAACAAGCACTTTTACACCACTACAGGAGCAAACATCTTGACCTATTTTCCACCTTGATATCTGTTAAACATTACTCAGTATTACACACAATTGACAAAATATAAAATTAATTTCATATGCTTGACTACACACATAACTACAGTACTACACACTCACTGAAATAATTTTAGTGACTTTTTTTATTTTTTCCTTCGAGGCTTGAACTCAAACACGAAATATCTTTTGAATTTTGTCCTGACCTCACAGATAAACATCGTGCACATAACAATCATTCACATCTTCTCTATGACAAACAGCCTACTAAATACTCCCTCTTACTTTTTGTACAAGACGAGGTTTTCATCATTGGTGACATTAAAGCCGCAAAATAGAGATAGCACATAAAAAAAATAGATTGCGAGTTCATCGCCTCAAATATCTTAGTCTTATTAATTATCACCGCACGACATCAATCCTCCTCTTCATGAAAACCGCCGCTTTGTCCACCAGGAGTATCGCAATCTGTTCCTCCTTGTTTGATGTTAAAGCGTGTAATTGTAGAACAGATTATATCTAGTTATCTCTTAAAAAATTACATCACCTCACACATCGTAAGGAGTAGAAACCGACTGGCTAATAGAGGGTGTGTGAATTATTATCGACCCCAAGTAATGTTTCGTTCGCTGACCGACACAATACGTTGAGCCACAGAGCTATTAGAACACTTCGGCGATGTGCATACCACACAGGCGGCCACATTCATGGAGCAATGCTTGTAAATCGACAGTCTGCCAGTCTTATCTGACATAAAAGTAGTGCTCACACAACTCATTTCACGGATACGAGGACATACTAGCGTACTATTACAGGAGTCAGACACTGCTAATTTACACAAAATTATCGAAAATAATTCAGTCTATACCTTCAAAAACTCCGCTTATGTCATTAATGAATATACTAGCGATCCTCTCTCCTTTAGTTCCCAACCAGGCAGCTTCTCAAACATTTGCTTTATCTTAGATGCACTGATTAGTACCTGTAAGAAATCTACCACAACATATTTCAGTCCCCGGGTTTCTAGATGAGTGATCCTTTCTAGAAATATACACCAGAATACTGATAACAAGATACCAAACAACCATTACAGTTCACGCGAGAGACAAGTCACAACAGAGAAACCGCATAGATGTTTTCTACTACTTTCGTTCGGAGTAGAGGGGATACCATACGCACGCGTTGTAACGAAGCACAGTGAGATAATCTAATCATTAGATAAAGACTCGTTAAAAGATGAAAATATCTACAAATTCTGTAATTTGTTTAAACTCAACACTGGTATTGAAAGTAATTTGGAAGACATGGGCACAAAGTAGGCTTTGACTCAGGGATTATACATGTCCCTTTCAGATTTTGATTTATGATACTTCGTGATTATCCCTGGTTCTCTAAGGAGAAGAAGAACCCCAAAAGTTATGATACAAGATGATATAGGAAAATAAAAAATAATTCATATGGAGTTATACGCTTACAAGGAGAAAAACCAAAGACGAAAGGAGCGTATTTTGACCGCAACAATTATGCACACATGCATTATTCAGATATGCTTCGTTATGAGACGCACCCGATGTAAACACACTCGAGTTTCTGACCAAAAACTATTAGTGCAAAGAGAAATAAAAGTGATAAAAAAGCACCTTTAAGACGCAAAATGGAACATTGCTCCCTCACGACACACAAATCTACATGTAAGCACACGCTTCGGATTCAAGTATGTTGCTTTTTCTAAGTTCAGACAAATATTTAATCATCTATCGAACATTAGGTAAAGACATATTGGCTAATTCAGATTAGTGTCTTTCATCCTCTCCATGTAAACACAAAAAAATTTCTTTAGCACACACATTTTGGTACAGATCATAGCGCTTAGGGTGTCATACAAGACGTATTAAAGACATAGTTCACCTCTTTACTGTAAAATTAGGAGGAGGGAGTGTCCTATCGGAAAAGTAGACCACTTTCATCTCAAGAAAGTGAGGTTTTAGATCGGATAAAAGATATCTTTCATCTCAAACATTTGAGGAAGGGGTGTCCTGTCCGATAAGAAGACCTTTCATCTCAAGAAATTAGGGGTGTCATATCGGATAAAAAGACCTCTTTCATCTCAAGCAATTTTGAGTGGAGGTTAGGGTGGGGGAAAGTTCTATCGGATGAGCCTTCTTCCATTTAATGTAAATACACAAAATTATTTTCAGATCATCGCATTTATATTATAATTAAATTATAATTACATTATAAATCAGTATTATAGATCTATACAGATTTAAAGCACCTATACGAGCGCTCAAAACGCAGCGTTTCTAATGCCTCGCTAATTTATCATTTCTTATATCTGAGCACATTATATCATAAAATGACAATAAATTTAGTAAGAATTCTGGAGTCTTTATATATTAAGCAACTTAAATCAATAAAAATATTTTCTTGAAACAAACAATTTAAATGGAACCTTAACATAGAGTAACAATTAAATTATAAACACTACAATGACAATAAAATCACCTGAATACTTTAGTATCGACTTTGCCTAGAAAATCAAAAATAAAATTAAGATGGCTAAGTTCTTAGCTCAATTAAAAAAGATAAATGCACTTTCCAAACATCAATTGCCAACAGTTCAATCTTGTTTAATAAAATAAATAAACCATACTAGTTGTAACTCAATTTTTAGTAAATTTTATTATTGTTGCTCACAATCAGTGTTCTGCGTTGATGAACACGTACTTAATGGCCGCTGAAATACTTAAAATTAATGTTCTTCTTGTTTTAATATTTTTTAATCTATCGTCAAAGTGTATGATATATTTTCAAAGTCCATATAGAAAAGTAAGTAATATTAAAAAGGAATCGTTGAACATTTTTAGTAGTAATTACAACATTCACTCAATAGCAATCCAGATTGGTGAGTTAAGAAGAAGTAATTATCACAGGGCATAAATGAATCAATTTTGGCTAGATATTTCTTACAAAATATATTAATAGTAATTTGGTTTGATAATAACGTGAATTATTATATATATATAGAATAATATAAATAAAAAAATAATAATAAGAAATATATATGTTTATCAGTATCAGGTGAGTATGTAAGATATAGTGATGCACTCGTAGGAAAAGTTAAAAAAGTTCGGTGGATATATAACAAATAGACTCAAAGGTAAGTAAATATAATGTGTGCACTCGATAGAAAGTACCCCGTATGTATTATAATTACATACCAAAGAAAAGTATAAGGTCACAGAATAACTTAAAAAGATATCTGTCTCATACTCGGAATGGCGAAATCAAAAAACTACATAAAGCTATTGCTCATATACACTAAGGCGTAATTTTATTGTTAAATAACAAATTTAGCACACCAATTTAGGACTGTTATTCTACTTCATATGAGGAAATAGGAAATTAGATCACATACTATCTGATGATTAACGATTAACCTGTCTCCATTCTTAGAAGAACTGCAAGAGATGATCTACTAAGCGATTACATTCCGCACTACTAACAAGTAAACAGGAGAAATCTCTAATAGAAGATCTGGTCGTATAACTTTTGTAATCTATGATGAAATGATGTACTGATGAGATAGTATGTTAGGATATATAAAGAATCACTATTCTTATAAGAATCTCATAATATTGACAGTTAAGAATAATATATAAGGTTAATTATATATATTATAATGTGGGTTATGTCATGCTTCTCAATAAAGAATATTGGATATATAGTAGATCCAAATATATAGTATTAGCAATATGATGAAGAATATATATATATATATATATATATATACTATGATAATATATTTACTATTTTTGTTAAAAGATCATTTATTTAAAATACTGTCAGGTAGTATAGTAATATAGAATAATTACGTATGATAAATAATTAAGATCAAATAGAACTGAGTAAACACATGATTCAGTAAACTCTATACTCTATGACCTAACCCTTGCCGAAGGTTAGACTACGCCCTGTCAGGTAGACCCAACAAGAAAGTGTCCTTGGGTATATAGAATTGTTGATGGAGACACTAAAACGAAAACAGAGATCACTTGTGGGAGACAGCATACTATGATCCAAGGTACCCTTTATCGCTAATAAGGTTAAGGAATAAGAACTGTAGAGAAATTAATAAGGAAGGAGTAAGCCAGTTGTAATTCGTTCCCAGTGTGTAGAAATTAATGCTATTAACAGTGACATATTTATCTGCTGACCTACTGATACATCACGAGTGATCGTAACTAAGCTATTTGGGACGAAGCTGGAAGAACATGAAAGAACTGTTATATATAATGCGAAAGCGATAAATCCTAAACGTGTCCGTTGTCCTTATATAGACCACGATGTCAAAGAACCTAAGTGCACGTCACTCACACCTCGACTCTGCTACGAACTTAAAGTCAAAAATAAGAAATTTGAAAAATATTATAAGGGTAGAAAGAATAAAAAATTGTATTAGTTTAGAAAATATTATTGCGAAGATATAGGTTATATAAATGAAAGGAAAATATTGGTTAGTATAATTATATAAGTTATCATTATATAGCCTATATAATAGGCTTCTGGAATGTAATAAAAAAGTTAATATGTATGACTGAATATGAGCCGTTAGTGTAAAAGAAAATAATGTATATATTATGATTTTACAATAATAAAGTGTATTTTGGTTTTTAATTTAAGAACATGATAACCTGACGTATTTGTAGTTTTTACTCTCATTGAGTATTTCAATATAGATATTTGGAGGGTATTAGAAATAAATATAGTAATAATTATGAGTATTAGGTCAGCATCCCGAAAAGGCCAGGCATGTTAACTAAAAAACTATAACAGCCACACGAAAATAAAACTAGAAAACTATAGGAGACATTTTTACCCCGGAAATAAAAAAATAAAAAATAACGCGTTATTATTAAATATAAAATTTTATAAAAATGTTGTTAAAAGAATGAATATGAGAGAAAAGTACAATTACAGTTTTTGAGACACATCAGCCAATAATATTCAGGATGTCTAGCGTCCGACTGACCACAAAGTTTATTTAGTTCTTCGAAGCCGAATGTTGATTATGTATTTTGAGATTTAAACTAGGAGAATTAATAGCCTGGCAGCGAGAGTTAGACTAAGAACCAGGGATGGTGAATAAGAGAGGAAAGGTGCTGTGAAGATTTCATCACGCGAGATAAAGAGTAAGTTATGGCGTTCTTGTGAGCGAGGGACGACGTTCCCTCGAACCCCCTAAGATAAGTATATAAAAGAAAGAAAAAGTTATTTATTCTGTCCAGAGAAGCACTTGGAGCACAGAAAGAAAACAATGTCTGATGTGTTATGCACATTACTGTAGGAAACCCGAGAACTAAGTAATAGCAAGGATGGAATGGTGTACCAATCAACAAATGGCTCTTAAGCTGCACTAACAGATGCTACCACAAGATACCATAAATAATGGCCTACCATATCAAAATAAGAGATATTAACAAAATTTTTTATTAAAAGAATAAGAAAATGTTAAAATACTTATTTATAAAGTCTTGTCGTTAGTGATCGAAGCTAAGTCTGATCTTGCCCATGGAGAGAGTCGAAAAAATGTTTTATTTATTTCACTAGCTTTTATTGTAGTAATAATGTTATTTAATAAAAAGTCACAATTAAGTTTGTACATGTCATAGAACTCTCGGGATGAAATGTCCTAATCGTTCCAGTGATATACGATGCACTAGTTGCGAGAATAATTGAGTAAAAATGATTAATGAATTATTATGAGGAGTATGATATTGAGTGAAGAAAGGGTATATAAATCATATAATATTATGAAAATTAAATAAAATAGTGAGATTATCTAGATGAATGGTTTATTATATTAGTTCATAGTTGTGAAAAATGAGTATATAATGAATTTGATATAGATCGTTGTTATAGATATGTATAGGTATAGTGAGTTAATTATTTGGGAAACTCAGTAACTTCCATTAGTATAGTAACCGAAAATAAAATTAATCGAAATCAGTAAAAGAAATGTCTGCAGAGTAGATAATGTTGAGTTTAGTCATTAATAGTCAAGGCGAATAGATAAATAAGGTTTACTGTACTACTTGAGTAGTGAGCCATATTGCACAGCGCCAGGTTTGTAATAGATAGAGGCGAGTATGCCTGATTGCCGCAGCATAATATACGATAACACTCCTGAACCACATTTACAAACTTCACAAATAGAGAACTGTGCGAGATCGTCACAAATTGGTCCACGTGAAAGCTGCGTCGAGATAAGAAGGTAATCCATAAAATTCTTACTAATAAATTAAGTATACAGAAGGACAGCTTCACACCTCTAAAAAATAATTAAAAAAAAGTTTAAATCTATTAGAGGAACTGGAGCGAATCATTACACCAACTTATTTGATCATTCGTTCTACTTGCCTTATTAACTTATTACCACAACCCTTACTTCCAAATGGACACGCACCTTACCTCTACAATCTTGTGTGAAAAAGTAGTAATAGTAAGAAGAATAAACTTAAGCATTATATTTACATTCTATAATGACATTGTCCAACAACAAGTAAACAGATATATAATGAAAACGAAAAAATAAATTCATCGACCACAACTCCAACTCTGCTCAGACCATGTTCTTTAAAGAAAGAAGGTAATGACCTTCTGAAGTTGAAAAAAATCATACTGAAAAAGGGCTGGAAGAAGTTCCATCTTAATTAATATATACTAATTGAATGATCCATATATTATTCTGTACTGTACGCTTTGAAGCTTGTTGGTGAAGCAAATCATTATGGACAGAAATCTTTGAGTATCAAATCTTAAAAAAACAAAAAATATCTCCAATTCTTTATATCTGAGGCCTTTTCCTTACGGCTTAATTAAAGATGGCTTAAGCGCTATATTCTATATTAAAATTGTAATGTAATATTTTTCTTTCATATATTAAATGATCTAAGAGTAAAGGTAGAGTAGAATTTAAACATAGTACAGTAATTATGAATTTATACTGTACTAAGCTACAATTCATCTTATAATGTTGAATGTAGAAGTTAGTTAATAGAAGTCAATAAAGAGTAATGACTATTATCAAATTACCTTATATATATAAACCAAAATCATACACATATATCATTCAATCAGAAAACCTAACAATTACATCACGATATCAAACCTCAAACCATATTATTTAAAACTAAATCACGCATTTTCTTTTTCTTTAACATTTTCTGATAATATTAAAGTAATAATAAGTAGGTTTTTCCATTGAAAGGTCAATTGAGAAATGAAACCAACAAATAAGCACATTAATATCACAAGTTGAGTATTAGCACTAAAGAAATCAATGACCGAGAATCCAATACTAGCATATTATTCCCAAAATCAGATGAATTTCAAATATTCTTCAACTCAATTATTCAAATAAACAATCATCTGTTTCTGTCCAACATCCACACGATATCGCACACCTACACGAAAAAAAATGAGTACCTAAAAAAATTACAATATTCTTCCGAGCACACCTATGCAAATATATGATTTCAATAATTATATGTTTTTTTAATATTTTAATTATAAAAAATTATCTTTAATTTTCTTAGAGAACCAATCCATTCCAAACATAAAGAGTTTGCTGGTTGTCAAATAACAATAAACATAAAGCTTTGTAAAATGATTCTAGTATCAAAGAAAGATAGCAGAAATTGTACCTCTCTACTACACACAAAAACACGGTTTATTACAAATCTATAACAACCAACTTAAATACTAACACGAATCGTATAGCACAAGATAGCATTTCAATAATTATATGAAAACACGTATTAACACTCACAAAACAAACAGTTGAGATATTAAAGAAAAAATATATGAAACCAATACTCTGGCTACAAATAGAACACAA